>RJWT010001456.1:0-48252 GCA_004365215.1 Cuniculus paca
GTCTTCCTTGCCTACAGCACCATAGGTTACTGGCCTGACATAGCGAGATGCCTACGGGCTGCATCGTGTACAGCTGACAGAGAGCTAGTGATGGCTATGAATGTGTTTCTATCCCGTGGGTTCATACCAGCTACTCTCCAGTGATGTATTGGTTGAGATGCTCTAATAGAAATTCTCCTCTTCAGAGTCTTCTTGGACTTTGCCAGCTGTAGTCCAGAAGCCTGTGGAACCTACCAGAGTGGTTCACAGACAGAAGGATGTAGTGAGACTTCCAAATAGTGCCTATGGGGAAAGGGAACTAGAACACAGCACTCAAAGAGACTGAAGAGTCCAAGGACATTTTCAAAGGTGCTTCAAGCATTTTGTGTGAGACATCTGGCTATGTGTATGCTTTTTTATTTTATATCCACTTGTGTGTGTTATTGTTAGTAACATGTGTTGAGATCTGTAAATAAGAATTAAAAAATTCAGTCTTGTTTACCCATGTGCTGCTTACCATGTGAATATATAAACTGAAATACAGAGAGAAGTTAACACTTTTTGAGCACCTACTATATGACAGGCATTTTATTACTGTGTCTCATTAAATCCTCATGGCAAGTTAATGACATAGTTATTTTTATACATGTTTCACAGACGATAAAACTGAATTCACAGAGGCTAAGAAATGTGCCGTGACAAAATGGACACTGGTGAAAGCCCATATATCATGTCATATCCCACCATGGATTCCTAGGCTGCCTTCCTGGAAGAGAGGAGGCTGCATTTCCTAACATGGACTCATCCTTAATAGTTTCAGAAAAATGAAAAGTTAGGGAAGGGTGTAACTTTGCATAGAGTCACATCCTAAAATAGAGTTGCCAAATGTGTAAAGAGTAGTTTCTGTGGATGTTAATTCAAATTATATTTCAGACAGGTGTTCTAAAAATTGTTCCTCAAACTCCCCAAAGCCAAAATAAGAATTTATCCCTATTTCAAAAAATTTTCTTATGAGAAAGTGCACAATTGTTTAGTGTAATAATATAAAGTCAGTTGATTTTGCATAGGATGACATTTTAGGATTTTCAAAGAATCAATAGTTCGCACGCTAGAATTTTAATTTTAAGTTGTCATTGTTAAATTTTCTTTAAAACTTTTTTAATGGAAAATGTCGATTAAGTGCTTGAAAGGTGATAAAATATCTGAAGATGAAAGGGGGCTGTAGAAAATAAAATGGTATATATTACTGATTTTTTCATTTTGAGGAAATTTTTGGCATAAAATAACAACAAAATTTTAGTTGATAAGTGCATTTTATTTATTTATTTACTTATCTTTTAAGGATGGATGAATAAAAATAACTTAGGAGATAAGAACATTGAATATGTATGTGCCCACCGACTATGGATTATACTCCTATTCCTCTTACTGTTTTTATTCCTCGTGCCCCACATTATTGAAGTAGATGACCTATTTCAGCATATGGTGTTATAAGTGTAAAATAAGATCAGTAATTAGTTATTCAATCTTTGCCTAATAGTAAGACAAAATTAGTTATTTTAAAAGATTAGCTACCAGTAATTCTTCTGCCATAATTTCTTTTTTTTTCCTGCAATAATTTCTTTGAGTAGTATTTTAAAAACTAGGATTTAAGAAAAGTCCAAATACAGTCAAATAATTAACCTTCATTTAAGCAATTTCTTAATTTATCTTAAGGAATAAAAGTGGTGAAAACTATGCTTTCCACAAGTTCCCAACAGCAGACAGCCACTGGCAATTTCAGGGCTGCTCAACCACTCTAGAAATGGGGCGGACTGAGCACCTCAGAGATTCTCAAGCTTTCTGTTCCTATTTCATTCTAATTTGTCTTTTATTGCACCCTCAATGTAGGTATAAGCCAGATAAAAAGCAATCAGTACCAAGCCCTTTTCCTTGCCATATCAAGCTCTCTTGGATAAAAATATCTTCGTAAAGTTGCCCACTCATCTTACATACTTTATTCCTTCATTTCTGTGAAGTAGCAAGTAAAAATGCATAAGCAAAATGGGAGTTTTAAATCTACTTTATCCATTCTAAGGGCTACTTTATAAAAATGGACACTTTTCCTCTAAGCTGTGTTCATCTTGGTGTTTTGCAGAGGTAAGTTGGTCCTGTTTAAACTGTTTGAGGGCATCTACAGTGTATAAGGGAATGATGTTCTTTATTTCAAAGGACATCTATTCAATTACAGTTTTTGTCTCAAAGAAATTGACATTTATTTAAAACCACACATGAAAATTTGAAGGGCACTATTTTAAAGCCTGTCTACATAAGTTTGCAAATCTCTCTACACCATAAGAATGGGATACCAAAGAAACAAGTTTGGACTCTGCATGGTTGTCACACAATAGCTTTAGCTCCTATTTTTGTCTGTAAGTGTTTAAGGTCACTCTTTCATTACAATGAAACATAACTCTCACGTGTACATGGTAATGACAATGTGACTCTTTGATACAGTTGCTACCATGTTTGGCACATTTATCATTGGCCCAGGTAGATGGAAATCAAAACAGCTCCTTTGATATTTATTTTGCATAACTTGCAACACCAAATGAAGCTGACCACAGAGGTCACCACTTTACCACTATGGGAAGCCACTATTGGAATGTCCTAGTTATGGCGAATTCTTGGTATCAGTAACTGCCTTTGGGGTTTGAGGAAGGTTGTCTGGGAGTCATAAGTGTTATGCTGGCTCATGTAAACCTCAAATAAATGAGAACATTGCTGCTTAACTATTTCCACTCCTGGGGACAGTTTTAGTTTAGCCTATTGTGTTGAATTATTCAACTGAAGAAAGGTCTCAGCACATCTACCCCAAAATAATTTCAGTGAAAGCATTTCTCCTTTCAGGGAAAGAGGATGGAGAATGTGTCATTGTTGGTATTAACCAATCATGATACAAACCAGTCCTTGCTCAGTGGCACCGCCACAAAGCATTTGGAGATCTGCCTCCACCCACAAACTACTTAATTGGAAAAAAAGTCACCTGCTGCCAACCCAGTGTCTGACTCTGAGTTTTTATGACTATACAACTCTGCCTGATGATCAGGGTCTAAATGTAGCCCCTGTTTATCCCCTCAGCTTTTGTGCTTCTGTCCAAATCCAAACCACAAATGAGGTTGGATTTTCAGGGTCTTGAACCCAGTGGGACCATCTGTATTCCACCAGCCGTGTTTCGCAGATGTTTTTGGTTCTTCAAAGAGATCAGAGTTCATTCTGAGAAATGGAATGGCTTGTTGCCACCCTGGGAGTGAATTTTTGCCTTCCTTGCTGACATTTTAAGTAGACCACTGGGTGTGGGCTGCTACTCCGATTTCCAACATGCATAGTGTAATTATATGAAAGTATTGTAAGCCATGTTTATGGAAAGGGTCAGGGTTAGCTCCAGAGCCCAAACCATTCCAGAAGACAGTATGAGACAGAGCAGAGAACAGAAGGACTGGCCTGACACAGGCATGGTGGGGGAGTCCTTGGAGGTCTGGTCAGCCCAGTCGATTCCTGTCAGGGCCTGGAGAGCTCTGGGAGTTTCCAGGACTTGGTCTCCCTCCTGAGGAGATCCATGCCATGTGGACAGGGTTTCCCAGAAAGAGATGGCAGGAGAAATCAGGAGAGGTGGACTTTCATTTCATAGGAATTCTTTGGCAAAATTCATGTTCACAATGCCTCTTTCTTGTTCTCTTACCATGATGTTAAGATGAAGTTGAACTCTGCAATGACTTATTCTGATTTTTTTCTAGATATAAGTCCATGGCTGCATAAAGAATGTTACTAGGAGATGTTCTCATTAGCATCTCGATCAGCGATGGAGAGCCCCAGCTCACCTACTGCAGATTTTACCAACTCAGGGCCTGGGAAGTCAAGTCTAGGAGTTAGGATAGTTGAATACGACACTTTGAGTTCTCTTCTAAAATCTTATTTCAAATAAATAAATAAATAAATAAATAAATAAATAAATAAAATCTTATTTCCATAATATTCGATTATATTATAGTAGTACCTTTTGAATAAGCAAAGGAAGATCATAGAGACAATACAAAATTGGTTACATTCGTAATAATTAAAAAACATGTTCCTGGAAAGAGTTTTAGAGAATTGCATCTGTTGCCTTTCAAATGACTTATATCCTAGACAGAATAACTGGATAACTTGTTTTGAGGCCATCTTGTTTCCACTGTGAAAAGGAGAGATAACTTGATTCACATGGTAAAATCTCATCCAACCTGGGGAACTCTAGAGGAGGCTGAGACATACTACCATCAGAGGAGATACGGGCTGCTAGGTAACTAGAAAAAAAATCTATAGATGTGAGTGGAGATTGAAAGGGAAGAAAATAATTTTGTTCCAAATTAAAACGGCAATTAGACAGAATGCTAATTCAAACTACACTGAATGTAGTTGTCAGCTTTTGGTTGCTGTTAAAAAAAAACCTGATAAAATCAACTCAAAGCATTCTGGCACATGCTTTTAGAAGTCTGAGCTCATGATCAGTGGGCTTCATTGCTTCTTGGTTTGTGATGAGGCAGAACACTGTGGTGGGGAGCAAGTAGTGGAGCAAAATAGCTCACCTCATGGAGAACATGAGAGGAGAGTCGGGAACCGGAGACACGATATACCCTTCAGAGAATCACTGCTAGTGACCTACTTCCTCTCATTCGATTCCTCCTCCTAAATTTGACACACTCTCCCACTAGTGCCGCCAGCTGGGCATCGAACCTTCAGCACAGGAGGCTTTGCAGAACAGTTCAAATCTTAACCATACCACCAAGATATCATTTCTTATCTGTGGGATTGGTAGGCATCAAAAAGCTTAATTTCATACTCTGATATTGAAATAGGGTGTCAATTTGTGCATCATTAGTGGAAATGCAGTGTGACAAACACCTATAGAGGGAAGCCTGGCCATATCTAGGAAAAGTACTTAAGGATTTACCTTTTGAACTAATGATACTATGTCAAGACAACAATTTCAAAGGTGTTGGTAAAATAGGAAATGAAATTTGCATTACTTATTGAAGTATGCCTCATATTCAACCTATCAGTTGATTATTTGGTGGAATAAACTGTGGTACATTCATGCAGTGAAGTAGCTACAAAAAATATACTACCATCAAGTAATCTTTTATTACTTGTAATGAAGAAGAGTATGTCTGGAATTCTGTGTTAGGCAGCAAAATGTCAATAGATATATATGCATGCTCATATATGTATAAAAGCCAGTAGAGTGATTAATAAAATACCAAAAAAAAGTAGGGTCAAGGGTACACATCAGAGGTTTCTGAGTTGGTCTTGTTATATAGATCTGACTTTTACTTTTTTATGTAACCTAACATTATGCAAATGAAAAGAAAATAAAATTTGCAATTTGAATACACAATAAAACACATGATATCAACTCTGTGTCAAGTTGATGAAAATAAAATCACACAGAAAAAAATTTATATCATAGAAATTTAACAGTACATTTCATATATGAAATATCCTAAGAAGACTGCAAATCTGTAATTTTATTTTCAATCACAATGTCAGTATTATTATTCCAGAACATTTATATAGATATACACATAGTAACATTGTTGGACAAACAAATAGGTTTGTTAATGACATTAGGAAATCAGATTTTTAGCATAGCAATACAAAATAAAGATAATGAATCAAGTAGAATTCTTGTTCTTTTCCATTTGATTTCAAATATCATATGAATTTGTGATTTAATTTTCTTTTTTTAGATTATGTATTTCCTAGTGTGCTTAAAGTGGGAATACCCCCATGTCTATCAACAAGTGAATATATAAGCGATATATATCTACATATACACTGAAATACTATTGAATAACTAAAAGAATGAACTGACAATCTGCACTGTGACATGGGTGGATCTCAACAACATTGTGTTGAGTGAAAGAAGCCAGGCATGCAGTACCACATTCTGTATGATGCTTCATGGGATATTCTAGAAGAGATGAAACTGTGATAGAAGGTGGAGCAGTGGTTGCCTGGGGTGGGAGGTGGAAGGATTGAATGCAAAGAGGCATAAGGTTGAGTCGTTAGGTTACATAAAACATTCACCCCATAAATTTCTGGGATGATGGAAATGTTCTTTACCTTAACAAGGATGTGGGTCTCATAAGTGTATATACTTGTCAGAACCCATCAAACTTTACATTTAAAATATGTACATTGAATAGTATGAAATTCATACCTTAATGTATTCAATGTAAACCAAGACAAGGCAATCTGATGGGTAGGCATTCTGCCTGGGAATCTATATACCCATTTTTGAACTCTTGCTACACAACCAGGAAGGGAATGTGGCCAGTGCATGGTGGGTAAGTGAGCAAGGAATGGGTCCAAGGGCAACACACACGCCCTGTCTGCCATCAAAGGTCAGTCTGGGGAGGGCTTCTATTGCTTAAGAGTGAGCAATCAGGAAAAAAGATCAAGCAAGCAACAAAAGTCCCATGGAAAATATGTAGAAACAAGGGAAATGGAAAGCATGTTAGAAGGTGATCTCTGAAAAAGGTTTCCCGGAAGAATTAAGACAGTGTGGGGAAATGACCTGTTTACTGCAACTAGTGGTGGGGAGACGAGGCATCCTAAGACAGGATCAGGGGCCTGGATGGGGAGGAAGCACTGCCATTTTAGTTTTCCAGTTCGCAGGACGAAGCACGTGTCAGAGTCTGTCCTGGTAGGATTTTAAAGAGCTTTGATGACAAATTAAAGATAGTGGATTTTGTCTAGTAGTCATTGGACTTTTTTTTTTAATTCAGTAGAGTAACATGATCAGGCTGTTTAGCTTGTTTGTTTTTAATTGAGGAAGATTACTCTGCCTATAGTGGGAAGCATAGTTTTATAATAGGAACGTTTGGAGGTGTGCTGTGTGGCAATCCCATGGTTTTGAACTGAGGCAGGGGATAAGAAAGATTGGACTAAAATGACTTCATGAAAGGAAACTTGAAATACAGAAGATAGATGTTGGAAGGCAAAAAGAATGTGCACTGGTTTAGAAGCTTGAGTTTCATTTGCCTGTGGGAAACCTAGGGGTTATAAGCTATTATATTGTATTAGGCTTTTACTAGTAATTGTGTTTGGGAGATATTATTAAAATCATGTAGATCCATGTCTGTATTATAATAAGCTGTTTCACAGCAGACTTCAGTGATGTTTGCCAGAAGTTCATTTTAGTCTGGCATTTTAAGGATCATCTTGGTGTAATACCACTCTGAAAAGTGACTTAACTTTCACATTCCTTAAATCTTTGGATTTAGTTTCTCAGATTCAACTTCTCTGAAATTTATACATTAAGGTATAAATTTCATGCTATTCAATCTCTCCTAAAAGAGTGCTTATTATATGCAAGATATTGTGCTAAGTGCTGTAAGAAGTATGAAAATATAGAGACTATTTCCCTATATAAATATTGGTAATAAGAACTCAAAATATACACTGATTGAATAACACAATGTAAGATATAAGTCTAACAATCTGGGAGCTAAGCTTATGTTTTTTATTGATTCTGAAGATGCCTCCATGGAAGATGCCTTAGAATCAAACAGTTATTCACAGGCGAAGACAGATTCTTTAGAGGATGGAAAATGATGAGACCTACTCTGTGGAGTGTCAGGGTCCTTTATTGAGAAGTTCCTCACTATCACTGGGAAGGTACCCTCTCTCTACCCATTTGCTGGATTCATTCCATTGCTGTGCAGACAATTCATGCTTGGGGTGAGCTCAGCGATAACTTACTGATAGGGCAATGAAGTGGCTATTGAGGGAACATCCTCTATGTCATAGGACACCTGTCTTAATTGCAAGGCCCTTATTTGGTAAACCTATGCCTTCAGGATGTGATCAGAGAGCCATTTAGCCCTAATGATATTTAATGGCAGTGGCTGGAATTTAATGAGGGAGATAATTTTGTGTAATTGGGGGCCTTCAGTTGAGTTAATGCTCCTGAGTGGTACTGCACTGGGGGTTCTGTCTGAGTCAGACATGTGCTTCCTGTCTGTGTTTCTCATTCTGCGCCCCTGAGGAGAGGTTCTGGGAAGTATGTAGAGCTTTTGGATCCTCTGGGTTCTGCATTACTGTGTGCTTCTTTATCTGAATGAAAGGCGGTACCTCCCTGACATACTCGAGACAAATTTTTGTTGAAATTTCTCTTTTCCTTTAAAATAAAAGAAGCATAAATTAATTTTATTGGCTAATTCTGAATCTAGCATAAAAATTGGCACATAATAAGCATGGAATGACTACCTTTTACTTATCACTATTGGAGCTAGATTAGATTCAAGGTGCTGTTTATGTAAGTATCGTGATGGTACTAGGATGTAAAAAAAAAAATCCAACAGTTCAAACTGTTTTCATAACACCAGATGCATGAGTGAGATTATTTTTCCCATACCAACAAAGTCTTCAACTCCAGATACTGACTGGGTATCCTGCAATTCAGTTTAATCCTGACACCACTACATGGAGTTAACACAAACCCTGCAGGTCAAGGACTCATGAGTCTGCTCCCACTTCTGATGCTAATTGCAAGGCCTAAATTTTCAGCAACAGTTTTGATCAACTGAGTGCAGTTCAGGGGTACCAATGAATTCTTCTTCATGTGTGATGATTTGCCAGAGTGACTCACATAGCTCAGGGAAACACTGAAGTTACAGATTTATGGTCACAAATGCAACTCAGGAACAACCAGTGTAAGAACTGCGGAGGGCAAAGTATGGGGATAGGCCAGAGCATTCATGGCCTTTCTTGGTGTGCTACCTTTTCAGCGCTTCGGAGTGTTCTCTCAGTTCTCTGAACCCACAGTTTTCTGAGCCCCATAGTTTAGAGGATTTATGGAGGTTTCACTAGATGCACATTGTTGATCAAATCATTAGCCGCTGGTGATTATCTTAATCTGTAAGCTCCCTTCCCTCCCTAGAGTTGGAGTGGAAAGGGTTTGAGATAAGGTTGAACATTTCAATCCCCTACTCATGCTTTGGTCCCTTCTCGGTCCTGAATCTACTTAGGATCTCCCAGTCACCAGTCATCTCATTAACGTTCAGAGGGGGTGCTTTATCACTCTAGAGCAGTGGTGTGGGGCCAATGACAGGAGTGCTGCAGCAGGCTCTTAGTTATCACTGGAAGCTCTAAATGGTTCACCCTTACTGCTCTAGAGATTTCAAGAGTCTCAGCAGCCCTTGTATCAGGAAGCGGAGCCTAAGAGCAGGCACTATAACCGAAGAATCTCCTGTTGCTCTTATCATCCAGGAAATCACAAGGGCTTTTGGCACTGTTGTTTATTGAATGTTTGTTCTTTGTAAATTCATATGTTGAAATCCTAACCCCAAATGTGATTGTATTAGGAGGTTGGACCTTTGGGAAACAATTAGGTCATGAGGTCATGAGCCTTTGTTAATGGGATTACTGCCTTTATGAGAAGAGACATCGGCAAATAAGGGAGTAGGCCCTCATCCTATACTGCATCTTGGATTTCCTTACCTCCAGAACTGTGAGAAATAAATATTTATTGTGTAAACTATAGCATGGTAATTTATTATGGAAGACTGAACAAAGATAGGATCTCTGAGCTATGAAACAGGGTTGAAGACCAAATATATATTTCTCATTGTGTTACAATATCGAATACAGTATATATATAGTGATCCTTTTCTCATCCTTGTTACAGTCTGGGAAGTTTAGATTTTTAATCCCTTGGAAAAGTTACTGGACTTCTAGAAAGTTAATCTCAATCTATTACTTCCAGTACAGCCCAAAGTGGAAATAAAGACACTAACACATATTTATAATTATGGGGAGCCAAGGGGTCCTGAGTCTGGCCCAGATGAAGGTTCAATGGAACAAAGGTCTCCACCTAGGGCCTAACCTAGATGTTATTAATTAATGAAGAAAGGAGTGGCTTTAGGATGAGTGACTATGAGAATGACATGAGTACTGTGAGCTGGGCTATGTTGGAGGCCTGAAAGCACTTCTGCAATATGCAGAGAGAAGGATATGCAGAAAGACCAATCTGCATAACACAACTGAGGCAGCATTTAATGTTTAGGGGGTGGTTGCTTTAGCTCTGATACATAAACTTTTCTGCCCTGAGAAGTCATAGCCTCTTATTGCAAGGCTGAAACCCAGTTGACAGCCCTGGAGCAGTGGCCCTGCATCCTGCCTGGCTCAACCATGTTTTGATGGCAGTCATGGGACAGGGAAACAGTGGCAGTCACCTAGCTTCAAAGATTATGCATCAGCCCCTCAGCCAGTCCTATTTACATTGCTTAGAGCCAATTGAAGGGAAAAGCAAATGGCTTAGCCGGCTCTGTACTTATCAGTACATGGAGATAGGGCCAGGTTGAGCCATAGTGGAAATAATTACTCTTTGTTCAAGGAGAGTCATCCAAGTGGTTTCCCACAGGTACACAGTTACTTCCATATGGTACTATGGTTTAGATCAAGAACATTCTCTATAGACCTCATGTAGTCATTGTTGGGGCTTTAGGAAGGCGATTGATTCATGGGGACACTACAGGTAAATGTGCTTTGGGGAGGTAGGGCCTGTTCAGAAGAGGTGGGTCCCTGAGGCTGTGATCTGGCAGGGTTTATCTCTCCCTGGCTTGTTGCTTTGCTCTCTGCTTCCTGACTACCATGATGTGAGCAACTTTCCTCCATGGCAGGCCTTTCCACCTTGCCATTTTCCCCTTGGAGCTGGCCAACCAAGTGTGGGCTGAGAGCTTGAAACTGTGAGGCAAAATTAACCTTTCTTCCTTTAAATTGCAGGTGTATGTAATGTGTCTCAGCAGTGTGAAAAATGACTTAGACTCGTGAGAGTGAATATTTGATTTGAGAAATGACAGAGCATATAAGTAATAATTTTCTCCATTGATAGAGGACACAAGAAATGACGATAGATTGCATTGCACTCATTGGGTCCTAATGATGTACCACTTACTACACAAAGTGCATACATTATCACAGTCCTTGCTGAGCAAGATGTGCCTTGCATGGGGCTTGGTGAAACCTGTGGAATAGTACTATTATCACTTAATGTTATTGTCTAATTCTCTTTTCCTTGTGAAGAACCATAAAACCCTAGATTAAGATATGGAGAATCTATAAGACTTCAAGTCTTTGTGATTGGATCTCAAGTCTCACAACTTCCCCAGCATCATCACACTCCTTCAAAGGCTTTTAACCAAAACTTTGGCCTTTTAGCCAAACTATCAATTCAGAATTCACTAGAAGACCCTAACTGACTGTCTGAGTTCACTGAACTCAGTAATTATGCTTGTTGACAGGTCAATATTTTACATGCTTGACACGTCCATGACTGGTTCCTCTATCAAGGCTGTGCAAATGCAGTGAGTTGGTGTTTAATGCATTTTCACATGCTAAATATGCAGATGGAACACTGTGTGATGTTAACATCATTACGGACAATGTTTGGAATTGTTACCTGTCATCGTGTGGTTTTTGGAGTTTCCTCCTCTATGATGTCATAAAACCAGAGATAAGCAAGACTAATGACAATCTAGGCTTTTTCTGGGAGTTAGTGGTGGCAACAGTATTTTTTTCCTTTGATCGATTTAAGTGCCTTTTAGATTTTTTTTTCCTTCAAAATTTATAGGGAAATATCTAGTTGTTGATAAGTGTAGGTGGTTGCTGTCACCAAGCCTCCGATAATGACAGTGACGTGATGATGATTATGGTTATGGATAACTTACTGCATCATGGGAAAGAGAGTTAGCAAGTGAACATTTGAAACAAGCACAGTATTGTCTTCCCTTGAATTTAAAATCCCTTGAGGGAGGCAAGACAAATGCTCCAATGTCATCAGCACAAATACTCATAGAAACTGTTGACTTGCAAGTGGGGAACTTGCCAAACGGCATGGCTGGTCAGGTACTTGAAAGTGTCCACTCTGCCGCACACTTCCTGACCTTTATAGGTTGAACTTGGCTGCCATTAAGAGCTCGGTGTTGGACACTAGTGCTTTAGGTCAAAATGCTCTTTGCAAATTAACAATATAACCACACTTTTGGTTCTCAAAGATTGGATCGCAAGTCAGGCACATATTCTTTCCTTCCTTCCTTCCTTCCTTCCTTCCTTCCTTCCTTCCTTCCTTCCTTCCTCCCTTCCTTCTTCCTTTTTTTAATGTTCACATCTTCTATAACATCTATTATTTGTACATAGTGACACAGAAAAATGAGATTTTTGTGGCATACTGGTGCATACACATTACAAATTCTGATTAATTTCAGTCCCATTACCCAAATGCTTCCTTTTCTGACCTCTTTCCTTCCCTATTCCTAAAAATCTACCTTCTAGTTTCTTGGCATTGTCGTTTTTTATTTATAGGTTTATTTTCAGATTTCTTATATAAGATAAAATGTAAAACTTTCAGAGACTGGTTCATTTTGCTTAACCTGATCATCTCCAGTTCTACTCACTTTCCTGCAAATTATGGAATTTTGTTCTTCTTCATGGCTGAATACTACTCCATAGTGTACATATTTCACATTTTCTTCATTCATTCATTTAATGATGGGCATCTATGACATTTCCTTATCTTAGCTATTAGGAATTGCCCCACTGTAAACATGGAAATTCCTGTATCACTCTTGCATTATGTCTTTAATTCTTTTGGAAATATACCAAAGAGTGGTATAAACTGGATCAAATGGCATATCTATGTTTAGTTTATTGAGGAATATCCATACTAATTTTCTAGTGATTTCAGTACTTTGCATTCCTACTACCAGTGTAGAAAGGTTCCTTTTTCTCACAACTTTGTCAGCATGTATTGTGGTTTGTATTCTTGATGATAATTACTTTGACAGGGAGCAAAAGGTGTCTCAGTGTAGTTTTGATTTGCATTTCCTTAATAGATAATGATGTTGAACATTGTTTTCATACACTCATTGGCCAATTGTACTTCTTTGAAGAATTTTCTGTTCAATTCATTTGACCATTTAATGATTGGACTATTTGATTTTATTGGTGTTAAGGTTTTTGATTTCTTTATATACTCCAGATATTACTTCTCTATCAGAAGATTATCTGGGAAAGATTTTGTCCTATTATATCCATTGATTCTTTAATTCTTTTATTTCCTTGGCAGAAAGTTTTTAATTTGATGTAGTGCTATTTTTGATACTTGATATTATTTTCTGTATTATTGGGGTGCTGGTCAGGAAATCTTTGCTGATGTTTGTGGCTTCAAGTGTTCCTCCTATATTTTGTTCCAGCAGTTTTAAAATTTGCAGTGCAATGTTTAAGTCTTTGATCCATCTTCATCTGATTTTATTACAGGGAAGAGACAAGGATTTTTGGATCTGTCTTCTGGGTGTGGCTATTCGGTTTTCCTAGCAACACTTGTTATTAAAGCTGTCTTCTCTCCAGTGTATGTTTTGGCCCCTTTGTCAAAAATCAGTCTGTAGGTGCTTGAGTTTGTTTCTGTCTCTTCTGTTCTACTGCATTGATCTACCTGTCTGTTTTTGTACCAGCACCATATTGTTTTTGTTACTATAGCTTTGTAGTATAGTTGAAAACCTGGCCTACAGCCTTGCTCTTGTTGCTCAAGATTGTGTTGGTGGTCAATTTTAGTTTGTTGTGTTTATTCTACTTCTTTGAAGAATATCGACACTTTAATAGGGATCACATTGAATCTATAGATTGCTTTTGTTACTATGGTCATTTTAATAATATTCTGCCAATCCATGAACAAGAGAGGTCTTTTTTTTCTTCTGAGCTAGGGTTTCACTATGTAGTTCAGGCTGACCTTGAATTCACCATGTAATTGAGGCTGGCCTTGAACTCACAGCAGTCCTCCTGTCTCAGCCTCCTGAGTGCTGGGATTACAAGCATGTGTCACCACATCCAAGTCCATTTTTTAATGGTTTCTTCAGTTTCTTCCTTCAGTGTTTTATAATTTTCATTGTAGAGATATTTCACATTTTTGGTTAGGTTGATTCTTAAGTATTCATCATTTTTTGTGAAGTTGTTATGAATGGAGTTGTTTTCCTTGTTTTTTTTTTTTTTTCTTGGTAGGCTCATTATTGATGTATAGGAAAACAACTGACTTTTTGGTGTTGATTTTGTGTCCTGTCCCTGTAATAAATTTGTTCATCAGATTTAAGAGCCTTCTGGTTGAGTTTTTAAGAATCTTCTATATAACAGATTATGTCATTAGCAAATAGGGATAATTTGACTTCTTTCCTTCCTATTTGTATCCTCTTAATTTATTTCTCTTGCCTAATTCCCCTGGTTCAGATTTTAAGTACTGTATTAAACAAGAGTGATGAGAATAGTCTCTTATCCCATTCGTGATTTTAGAGGAAATAGTTTATTTTCCATTCAGTCTGATGTTCATTGTGGGTTTGTTATTTTAGGATTTTATCAATATGAGGCTGTGGGTTGTCATATATGACTTTTATCAACTATTTTCTTCAGAAAATTTTTTAATATGTTATTGTTGTTGTTTTTGAGACAGGGTCTCACTATATAGTTCAGGCTGACCTTGAACTTGTAGTGATTCTCATGCCTCAGCTTCCTGAGTGCTAGGACTACAGATGTGCGCTACCATGCCTGGCTCTTCATAGTTTTTATTACTATGAGATGTTGAATTTTGTTGACAGCTTTCTCTGCATCTGTTGATATGATCATGTTTTTATCCTTGGTTTTATTTATGTGGTGTATTGAGGTATGTTGAACCATCCTTGAATTCCTTGGATGAAAGTAACTTGGTCTTGGTGTATGATCTATTTGTTGAATTCTGTTTCCAGAAATCTTATTAAGGATTTTTGCATCTTTGTGCATTAAGGATATTGGTCTGTAGTTTTCTTTTTTAGTTGCATCCTTACTGGTTTTGGAATCAGAGTAATGCTGACTTTATAGAAAGAATTTGGAATCATTCCTTCCCTTTCTGTGTTTGAAGATCATTGATGTTAGTCCTTCAACAAAGATCTGGTAAAATTCAGTAGTAAGTCCATCAAGTCTTGGATTTTTCTTGGTTGGGAAACTTTTTATTATTATTTCAATCTCACTGCTTATAATTGATCTGCTTAGATTTTTCATATCTATTTTGGAAAGTCATATGTGTCTAGGAGTGCATGCTTTTCTTCTAGATTTGCCAGTTATTGGAATATAAATTTTTAAAGTAGTTTCTAATAGTCTTCTGGATTTAAATGAAGCTTGTTATAATTGTACCTCTTTTACTTCTTATTTCATCAATTTGTTCTCTCTTTTGGTAACTTTAGATAAGGGTTTGTTTACCTTTTCAAAGAACAAGCTCTGATTCATTGAGTTAAGGAGCCTTCTTAAAACACCTTTAAAAAGCTAATCTAGATCTCCAGCACCACCAAAAGAAAAAAGAACCTGATATCTTTCCTCCATGGAACTAAACTACTGCTGACCTACTATCTATCAGTGTATGTACTATTTGCATATCTGTGGTTCACAAAAGAAAGACTGATATATGTTTGCTCTCTCCCTTCAAAAACCATTTTTCACCCCTATTGAGAGTCTAGAATTCAGGATCCAGACAAGCATATGAGACAGCGACTTTCATGGTGATCAGATAATGTATAGTAAAACACATAATTTGAGGCAAGAAACAGAGCAACAGGAGATTTGTGTAGGAGGAAAAGGAACAAATTTATTGGGCCAGATTTCAGTTCAAAGTTCAAATCTAAAGCCTGGTGAAAATAGCAATAGATGCTGTACACATTTTGTGTCAATCTCAAGAAATCTCTTCACTAAAAACCAAAACGTTTCCTTTTAAACTGTGCAGTAAAGTACACTGGCAGAAAAGCAACCAGTTAGCATGCTTTCTGTGTGCTCTTTGCTGCACCCTGGTCCCATAAATATCATGAACACAATTTTCATGCTTTGACATCTAAGAAGATATGCTCCACCCAACAATAATTATTGACCTTTAATGTCTCAATGCAGCATAGCTAGACTAATTACACTGCACAATTGTGGACTCTTTCATCCTTTCATTTTTTCCAGTTTGAAAATGAGGCCCCAAGGGTGTGAAACTGTCCACAAAAGAGGAGAAAATATTAATCTTTCTGACTCTTTCAACGTTAACTTCTTTTTCTTATAAGGAGGATTCTTGGCCTTGCATTTGTCCTTGATGTTCTCTTTTCTACTTGAGGATGGATGTGGTGTAATGGGACTACTGAGCAAGATTCTGCACATCTTGTCTTCTAAATGTTGACAGAACTTAATGAATTTATTATATGGAACTGACTCTTGTCAGGAAGAAAATCTAATTGGATGGCATTCAAATGGAACAGCTACAATTCTGAATAATGAATGCTCTCTCTCTATATTTTTAAGCAATCACAACACTAAGATATTTCTGCACATCATTTTGGTTTGATTTTCCTAGTGCTTGCCGATATTTTCAGAGATTCTTTTAGGAAAGAGACTGTCTTCTATTCCTAAACAATTACCAAATATGTCCTTTTTGCCAATCTAATTTCCTCAATCTAATTCCCACAACTTTACCTGGAGAGAATGTATGCTTGAAATTGAGACATACTTTTTAATGCTTCAAATAAATTGATCAAGAATTTCCTACTTGGATTCTATTTCTAGTATCAGTTTATTTTCAAACCTCATTTGCCTATTTTGTCTACATCGTGGGATATGGAGAAAAGGAAATTAGTCATCTTCAACCCAATGGGGAATATTGTAAATAGAGACAAAAGAGACCATCTTGAACAAAATTCTGTCTTCTTGGAGACTGGCCAGGATTAAACATGTGAATCCCTCTATAAAATAGATGTGGTCTTTTTACTTTTTGTCAGTGAAGCAGGGTGCCTAAACATAGGCTGAGACAAGCTTCATGTATGTAATTTATAGAATAACTAGTAATTTCTGTCCATCCTTGTCAAGTAGGAGACCACATGAATGAAATCCAGCATGGGGCAAAGGCAAATTTTTAAGCAGGTATTATATTACTGCTTACATTAGATGTTAAATGTCTATAATTTGTTTTAAATATTTTCTTTTTTGTTTGTGTTTTTATGAGTCAAGGTGACAATTCAGCATAACCGATGGTGACTTAGCAATAGATGGGTTGGGGTGTGTGTGAGTTGGTAGACGACACTAATTTCAGAGAATTCTGCCAAGAGATGAGTAGGTGGGACCTCAATGACTCTTAGATCAGAAGACCAGCTGGGCTATGTCTAAGGCTGTGGTAGGTCAGGAACCCTGAGATTCCTAGAGGTCACTGTGGGGAGAAGTGTGTTCAAAATGACACACATATAATAGATATTTTACAAGCAAGTAAGTGACACTATTTTTGCAATTTATACTAAAAGATGGCTCTATCTTTTGGTGACCTAAAAAGTTCCCCCAAATGAAATTGAAAAGTCTCTAAAAACTTATTAAAAGCAATTAAACAATTATTAACAACTTATTAAACAACTTATTAGAAGCAATTAAAACATGCTTTGTTTACTAGCAGGAAAAAATGGTTCATTGTATGATGCCTTTCGTCTAGTACCTCCATATAAAATAGACACTCCAGAAAAGGTTCTTATTTAGAGACCTTATAATTTCACATGAGGTGACAGCAGGTGAAGTGACATGATGAGGTCATGCCCACATTGATATTTCTGCCAGCTGTTTTTCAGTTCAGGCACCATAATCATTTATGTTTGGGACTTAAGAATTGAATGATAATATATCTAGAATGTGTTGTAGACTGCTTTGATTCCAGTATAAGATTTTATATTTAATTAATCATTCCAATTTTTACAATGCTGAATCTTCTAAGCAGCTGTTCTTTCTAACTTTTGTTACCTGAAAATGTAACAGAATTGTAATTTGTCTTCTGTATCTTTATCTAAACTTACAGCTATAGGTATTTAAATGCCTTTGTTACATGTTTGTAAAATTCTGATAAAAGCAATAGACTTGTCTTGATGGCTAATCAAATATCAACAGTGAAACAGAAAGTACTGGAAAGCAATCATTCACACATTGTTTTTTACTGGGGCGTTATTTCCTGAGGGTTTCATACTATGAGCAAATCTCATGTGACTTTGCCTTCCGTGGAATCTACTAAGAAAGACAAGCATAAATCAAAGGACAGACCACATAGGCAAATGCAGAACCACAACTGTGATGAGTGCTGCCAAAGAGAGGTGCCTGGTAACTAGGGACAAGTGTCAGGTCAGGAAGTTGAGAGACTCTTCTGGGGATGTGATAATTACACCAGGTTCTAAGAAGAGAAGACTTTATAAGGCAAGGTTTGCTGTTGGTGACATCAAAGAAAGTATAGCACAGGAAGAGAGAGCTCCAAAGAGAGAAATGGGAAGAACCAGGCTCTCTAGGCTCTGAAGACACAATAAGGATTTGAGTCCTTGTTCCAGGAACAATGATAATCCAAGGTTTTAAGAAGAACAGGAAGAATCCAATATTCAGATACGAAGACCATGCTGTCATCTTGGAACACCTGAGGGAGGTAGGCCACTGACTGGGGGTTGGAGTTTCACTGGACAGAAGCTTAAAACAAACAAACAAAAATACTCACATGCACCAGAAGACTTGTGCTTGAATATTCTTAGGAGCACTATTTGTACAACTAAACTTAGAGTGGAATATTTAAATAAACTTTGGCATAAGTCATAAAATAGAATACTATACAAAAAAGAAAATGAATGAGCTGCTGTTATAGACAATTCGTGAATGATGATCATGAAGAATAATGTGGACAAAAGAGGCTCAATACAAAAGGGTACATTTGTATGTACAAGTTCAAGACATGAGATCCTATATGTGGTGATACATCTAGGGCAGAACAATAGTACAAGGAAGCGAGGGGGGGTGTTAGGTGGGGTTGGAGACCTGGGAAGATGCCATCTACTGATATGGGAGATTGTTACATGAAGATGTTTGTTTTGAGAAAATGTATTGAACTACCAACTTACGGTTTCTGCACTACTCTGTATGTGACTTTGCTTCAATATTCTTTTTAAAAAAATCAGTAGTGGAGAATTTGTTTCTCCTCAGTGCCCAGTCAAAACTGGAATGCTTTCAATCAGGAATATGCTTGACAGTGTGGCATATGTGGTTACTAAACAGATCCCGAAGCCAGTCAGACATTTTATTAATAAAAGCATCACGTTTCTTTTTGCATTTTATTCCATTTCTGGCATTTGTCATATTTTATATGCTCATTTATTTGCTCCAAATAAACACTCACTGTCATACCACCATCCTTCTCCAAATAAAAAGAAACCATAGAACATACTATGTAGAACTGAGATCTATTTCCTCAGCTGGTTACACCTTGCACCCCAAGCAGACAGGTGGAAGAGCTGCCACTGCTGTCTCTGACAGGTGGCAGCTGTCTCTCAAATGGGAGAGACCTCAGAGCTTTCTGCATATTGGGGTTATCACTCTGCACGTCCTGGTGACATGCCTCATCGTCATGCCTCATTGTCACTCAGTCATGGCAAACCAAGCCTGACAACAGCTAATCTCAGCACATACTGCATTGTATGCGTAGTCTTGCAGTGTCCAAACTGTAAAGGTCCTGGGAGGTATGATGTCTCAGAAGTGTTCTGAGGAATTTCTGCCAGGGAGATTCTGTGTATCTCTGTACCAACCCAGTGGTTCTCCATGATGACTGTAAGCTGGGATCACCTCAGGAGTTTTCACCAACTGAGAGAGATGCCTGGGTTCCACCCCAAGAGCCTCAGTTTGCTGCTTGGCCTGTGGCCTGGGCATTGGTGGTTTTAAAAGCTTGGTGGGTGATATCCCTGTGCATCCAGGATTGAAGACTATTTCTCGATGGCAAAGGTGAGGATGTCTACATAAAGCCACCGTGTGAAATCAGTTGTGACTCTGAAGTTCATCCTTATTCACCTTCCTCAGTCAGTTAACAAGCAAGGAAAAATTAATGAATTTTTAAGAAACATACAAATAGAAATAGAAGAAAAGGTTTCCTCATAATGAGCTCAGAGCAAGTCATTTTGGGAAATAAAGTTTACTTTCATTCATCTCTTTTTCTTCTTTTTTTTTCTTTCCTTTAGTTTTTCCACCTTTGTCTCCAGCAACTTCAAATAACTGAAAGGCTGGTGGTGGCGACCAATAGGAAGCCTGGAATGGGAAGAGTTTTCCCTGAGGACAGGCAGGCTTGTCTTAGACCAGTGGGGAGCCTTGCCATCTAATTCACACCATAGGTCCATAAAATTTTAAAGGCATGTAATGAAGCTAAACACTGGGTTTTCCCAGTGGGATCACAGCCATGCAGGGTTGTCTACGACTGAAGAAATTCTCAGCATATGAAGATCGCAATACTAAGACTTGAAAATTCCAGGCAAACCTGGGTGAGTCCTTCACCCCACAGTCAAATTCCAAGTTGAACAGGAAGTAAGACCCCTTAGTTCTAGCACTCAGTCGTCACCACTGCCTTAGATGTCATTCCTGTGCCCTTCATCTGAGCTGTCTTGCAGCAGAGGTCTTTTTGAAAGTGTGAAATTCCATATTATGTGTTTCCTTAATCAGTGGGCATTAGAACTTGAAATGACATCAGTGTGACAGAATATATAATTGCACTGAGAAAAATGTCTGGGAACAAGACAAGTAAAAATAAGCAAACCGACAAGAACAGTAGCAAAACATGATCTCAGTCAAAGGGTCTAGAAGGGACAGCACAAACTTCTAAGTTTATTCGTGGCCTCTCTTGAAACCTGTGATTGATAGTACTGGATTACCCTGATGTATGCTGCATTCATTAATGTGAAGGAGACTGGATAAGTCACACACGATAACTATTTATGAATGATTAAAATCTTAGACAGCTGTCTATCTCTGTGAGGTTGGGTATTCAAGTGTAGTTGAAAATCAGCTCAAAGGGAAAGTGAAAGGAGAGATGGCTGAGAGGAAGACCCTTCCTCCCCACCTCTGAGTAGCCTTCTGGGTCGTACATGGTTCTGCCTGAGTGTGTGCATGCGTGTTGTTTGGATTTTGGCTACAGCAGCCTGGTTTAGTTGGGACTCAAGAGCAAGCTGTGCCATAACAAACTCTGACAGGCTTTAATGAAGAGATATACAATGTCTCCGATGTATTTGAGGGAACCCTGATGCTTGTGGTTTTGTATATGGTTATGGTAAATAACTAGCCTGCTGATTGTTGTGGTCTGGCCTTTGCTGGGAGCCTTGGACCACTGGAGACTCATTTAACCTAAATCACCCGCACCTGCAGGAACCATGCATGGCAATCACAACAAACAGGATAGGGAGGTGTGTGTGTGGGGGCTTCCTGCAGGCGTGCAGCCCATCCCACAGGGGAGTTCAATCACTTTCCTATCACTGGAAAAGTTGCAGGCTGACAAGCCTGACCCGGGCTGCAGAGAACTTGCTGTGTTGGGGTTGTCACTCTGCGCTTCCCCTTTCCCCATGACTGACTCTTGGAGAAGCTCTGTAAATGAGCCCAACTGGGAGGAGTAGATGGCTGTGAGTCCTGAGCAGCGCTGGCTGCTTCCTGCCCCCCAGGGGATCACAGCCTTCACAACCTGACAGGAGGCGCTCAACCCGAACCAGAGCTGCCGCACCCTCCTAGTCCGTCTCACATCAGAGCCTGAGCTCTGGGCTCCGAACCTCAACATGTATCTGTTTTGTCTTTTTGCCTCTTTTTCAGCTGGTTAGTATCTTGTCTTCCTAACTATGTAGAGAACAAGACAGCAGTTCGGATATCAGCATCTATAGAGAGGAAGTTGCAAAACTGGAAGATACTGTTTTTGGAGCAAATGCTAATGTTCATGGTCTTGGGCCATTTTCAGCAACAATAAAGGGTTCAATGCATTTGCATTTCATCTTATGAAGCAACTTGGAATAGGGCTCATCTACTGCCCCCTCCAATGCACCCCTGCATATCAAGAGGTCTGCATTTCAAACAGTGAGTGGTGGGAAATTCCTTTATTACATTAAATGTGGAGAAGACAGTATGATTGTACTCCCCTCACCCTGGATGGACAATTCTCAGATTTTTAAAGGCAAGAGAGGCATCTTCCTTTCAGCCGTTGGCTACATTTTTATTGTTCATCCAAAAGCAGGGGTAAGGTGTGTTGTTATTAGAAAAGAGGAGAATGCCCTCAAGATTGCTCTTCAGCCTGCTCCCTTCATTCCTGTGATGTCTGCAGGCAGAGATGCCTTTTCCAGTATCACAGCAGGCAAATGGCAACTTCTATGCTGACTGAATGGTGCTTCTTGGGGCCTTTTTCTGGGCTGTGCTCTGCCATTGGATTCAGAATTGGAGAGTTAGGAGTGTGAGGAAAGTTCACTGGAAACTCCATGCATGCCTTTGACCGGTTGCATCCAGTGTTCTTCAGTACCCGTTCTTCCTTTGAAATTAACCCACGACTCCACACATCCATAGAGAACTAAGAGACAAGTAGAGAGTTATTAGTTTTCATGCAAACTTGTGTCCCTCCCATCCCAATTCATATGTTGAGCCCTAATGTCCAAAGTGATGGTGTTTGGAGTGAGAACATTGGTAGGTAATTAGGTCATGAAAGTAGAGCTTCACAAATGAAAACAGAAGAAAAGACAGAAGACAATGTTTCTTTCTGCTATGTGACAACACAGAGAGAAGGTGTTAACTGCAAGCAAAGAAGCAGGACCCCAGTAGTTTATGGAATTCTATTATAGCAGCCTGAGATGAGTAAGACAATTTATTGTTCTGGAAATTGCAAACTGGGAACAAGATATACCCACTAAAGCCATGCCCTTGATAATCTGATGACCCATTATCCCAGCTAGGCCCCACTCCTACCACCATGTTCTGCTGTTTACTCATCAATGGATTAATCTGCTGATGAATATGGTGCCCTCATAGTCTAATCACCTCTGAACATTTGGTTCTTTTGGAACACATTTTTGATCCAAACTATGCCAGACACAAATCTTATTGAATCAGGGCCCCATTCATAACACCTCATGTAAAATTAATTACCTTTATAGTGGTCCTTTCTCCAAATAAAGCCACCTCGGTTATTGGTACTTCAACATATGAATCTGAGGGAGACACGCACATTCAATATGTTACACCTTCAACATATTCATCTTTTACACATTAAAAAAATAAAACCACAGAGATGAACACAAAAATGAAAAATAGTGACTCTGATGGGTTCTTCTTAAAAGTTGCCTGTTTTTAACCTTTCTATATTAGGGGAGATGGCAGGAAGGATCACAATAATCAATATACAATAACCAACAATATGACTATTTCCAGCCTTCATTGCCAAATGGCAATTGCTTCTCTACTTTTGTAGTGTTTCTGGTTTCTTGGGGTGAAAGCTGCCAAGGTTCTTTGTTGTGGTTTATATCCCCCAAAGCCTCATGCAGTTATATAGGTGGGGCTTTTTGGAGTTACTGGGTAATAGGCGTGTGATACTGGATTAGTCCACCAATTGGTTTAGCACAATTTCTGGTGTGGGTGATGGATTTCCTGAAGAGGGAAGATCCACCCTGGGTGTGAGTGGCACCTACCAATAGGCTTTAGCCTGGGTGGAATAAAAAGGGAAAGCAAGAGGAAGGCTGCTGCTTCCTGCCCGCCTTGCCAGGTCTTTCTCCTCTGCCATGCCCCTCTTCCAGGACACCCTGCAATGGAGCCAGTCAACTGTGGACTGAAACCTCTACAAACTATGACATAAAATAAAGTTTTCCTCCATTAATTTGTAGGTGTAGGATATTGTGTCCCAGCAATAAGAAAGTAACTAAGATACCGGTACTGAGTCCTGAGCACCTGAATACAAATGCCGCAAAGGTTTCTGACTGTTCTGAAGTCAATGGATATGTTCATTGAGAAAGTAACTTCCCTTTGATATACCTCATCCAGAAGGAAACCAAACCACTGTATTAACCAATAATAGTTTATCAGAAGATGCTGTTACAAACATATGATCAAGTGTCACGTTAAGTATTATACCCAATAGGATTTGAAATTCAGGATTATTTTGACTGCTGCTGCCAAAATCATTGGAAATACCCTGGTAGATTTTAATTAGCAGCTGAATATTTTTAGATTAGCACATGGTTAACACAATTTAATTATATAACAGTTTAATTATAGTATATGTGACCATCACATGGTGTCTTTATGGACAAGTTGCAGCCATAATATTCATGTTTGAATGGAATTCTATAAATATCTGGAAAGAAAATGAATGCTGAGCAATAAGAAAGTGCTTTTCTGTTAACAGTAGTATTTTTTTCAAGCTGTTTTCTGAGCATATAGGGCCAGCAGGTAGTATACTGGGAGTTTGAGTGGAACTTGTGGCCTCTTTGGTGAAATGTTTAGATGTTTGCCTGAAGAGGGTGGTGGAGCATGTAGCCAAGGAATACAATGAAAGGCAGCTTTCCAGGAGAGTTTCAACTGGAACATCAGCCATCAAGACACAGATGTAGGGAGATACTGCACCTGAATCTGTGCCTATTAACACAGAAAGTGGGACATTGTAGAGGAGAGAGGACTCTAAGAGAAATTGCTGATGGTAATTTATCAAGCTGACTTGAATACTCCAGGAACACTATTTTAGGTACTCCCCTGGGAGCTAGAATTGGCATACACATGGGATTTCTGGTATATTCAGGGCAGCAGAATTAAATGAATGTAAGATTTAAGAGACCTCATGGAAGGAAGGGTACGGCTCCTCTGGGAGGTTTCTATGTTGTGTGGGAAGGGTAGTAAGTACAATTTCTTAGAGTAGCATTTAGGAATACATTGCTTTAAGCTAAATAAATTAAAAGTCTAAGCTGGGTGTGTGCTTGCTTGTGGATACAACCAACAACCTGTTAGTAATTTGTTTTGCTTAAACTATGTTTCAGTTGATAATGGGCTATTTAGAGGTGTGTTTTCATGAAAAAGGCAAAAAAAGGGGGCCTAACATTTTGTAATATGAATGCAAAAAAGTAGTGGAAGACAAACTGTGTCTTTTTTTGGTAGCATTTATAATAGGGAAGTTAGCCCAAATAGCAAATGAAACTGGCCCTTTAAATTTGATAACCTGAATATTCATGAGGAAATATTATACATCCATAAAAAGAATATCATAAAAATTATGTGGTGATATTAAAAAATGTCCTAAGAATAAGCAAAAAAGCAACTTTATACATTATATATTATATAAATGTTTTATAAATATATTTATGGAAAAGACTAAAATATATACAAAGTTTAAGTGTTTAATCTATGAGGCAGATAATTTTAATTTTCTTCCTATTGTTCCTACAAACACCATAAAATAAACTTTAAAAATATGTAGAACCAACTTTTCAAGATCTTTAAATTTTTTGACAGCATGTACTTCCAACTATACATCAAATGATTTTGAGATTAAATGTTGCCAAAGTATTCTCAGCAGGGTTGAAATTGCACCCCGTGGGAGAAAACTGGTTTTTAGGGAGCAAAGAAAGAGAACTATTGCAATGGTTTGTGGACCTTGGAAGAGCTATCCAACACAATTGGACCTGCAGTGTTTCTGTCCTATCAAAATTTCAGGGAGACAGGGAGATGACCAAGGAAAAAGATGTGTAAAGGGCTCTTTGGTGGTTGATAATGGAGAAAAGGAAAAGAAAAAAACAAATGTTCGTCTCCTGTGGTTTAATATTTTTTTGGAAAAAGGTCAGTAAATTGAAAGATAGATATACTTTTTAAAAAAATGGATTAAAGCAACTGGGACTCAAAATATAAAGAGTGAAATAAAGGAGAGAAGGGCCAGGGATCTAGCTCAGCGGCCTAAGCGCCTGCCTGGCAAGCACGAGGTCATGAGTTCAATTCCCAGTGCTGAAAATAAAAAAAATTAAAAAATAAACTAGAGATGGTAGGAAACAGAGAGGCAGACTTTTTGGAGATGGGAAAGGGATTAGGGAAAGAGGCGAGAAGGGAAGATAGGGAGGGAGGAAAGGGGATCAAAAATGATCAAGATATGATATATAGGTATGTACCAGTTCCCCTGAATGAATGTAATTATTGTGTATGGCAAATATATACCAATGAATGAAAAGCCATTGGGAGACCAAGTAAATATACATATATATATATATATATATATATATATATATATATATATTTTTTTTTTTTAAATTAAAGACCTCCTTCAGTTCAGAATCCCAAGCTTATCAGATTGGGCATGTCTTTCTGGGTTCCCCTCTTGGCTTCCAGAATGTTAGAGTGTGAGCCATGAGTCTGGCACCTTCCTTACAGCTGACACAGTGTCACAACTGTAAACCCCTAGTGCTCAGGTTCACTTGGGTCCTCACACCAACCCGCCAGTACACACACGAGTGTACTAAAAAGAATGCTGTTGGCAACATCAAGTCAAGAATCTCCCCAATAGGTATTTCTGAGCAGCATCCTATGCAGGGCTGACGACACCTGGATGTCTCATTTCCAGGTAGCAACTCAGTGATAATTGCAGTGTCCTCTTTTGAGCAACACCACAGCAAAGTCTGATAAAGTTTGTAACTATTTAGGTTGAAATCTGAGAACTCCAAACAGTTTATTTACCAAGAGAGACACAGATAGGTTTTAACGTGCCTCATAAATCATCTTTCCTTGACCGCAGAGACAGCAAATGCACAGTTCTTGGGGGCATCAATTAGCATGGCCAGGAATTATTCCTGTGACATGAATGGCTTTCCTAGGCCTACCTGTTACCAGCACTAATGCTGAGCAAGACAAAGCCCTGGGGATTCTCTTGGAGGATAGGGTGGGGGCTCCCCAAGAATGCTCAAGGTTGGCAGGGGCATCCAGAGGAGGTGGATATACACCATATAGTAGTAGGATATATAACAGTAGTAGATAGATACACAACAGGATATAGCGGATGGATATATAACAGGATATATACCAGAACAGAATCTTTGGGCTATGATCTATCTCTCAGCTTCTGCATTCTTGATTATTCTTCCCCCTTGGGGCTTTCCTGTGCCGTGTGGGATATTCAACACGAAGGTTACTGCCCCGTAGATGCACCCTTCTACCCACTAGATGCCAGTAGCACCCCTACTACTTTCTGGTTGCACCAACCAGTGTACCCTTCAAAGCACAAAACAATCTATGGTTTTGAAAAACAATCAACTTAAACAATGACATTCCTTGCTTTTCAGGGGTTAATTTTTTTTTCCTGGGCACAGATTGATGGTTGGATATCATTGCCTTCTCTCCTCTCAGCCCTTGCTGAGTGCCCTGCTATACAATTACATATTGGCTAATTCTTCCATCTTTAACCTGAAGCTTTGAAAGGAAACAGCTTTTATCTTCTCTGTTACATTGAAAGGGGTGGGAAGGGTTTGAATATCTATTGCTTTGCATGCAAATTTTAATCCTGTAATCACCTTCCAGCAGTTTCAGGAGGAGGGTGACTGAGAATTCACCAGCCCTCCAGTCTCGACCTTAGGCCTGGGAACCTACTGGAGGAAACCTAGAAAGGTCATTTCCTCCTCCTGCCACCCCCTGCCCCAGCCATAATATCCAGGTTTTAGTGAAAGATAACTTAAGAGAGTTCACAGTCTTAGCTCAAAGGAAGTAGGACCTGCTCTTGTCTGCTCCTCTGTGTACACTGCTGGCTCCATGCAGGAATGGTCTTTTTCACTTATTTACAATTTGCACATTCTTCTAGACACGAGCGAATTACTTCTTTGTCTTGAAAAAAGCTAACTTTGTGGGAAGCATCTTCTGGTGTCAGTTTTCCTTATTTCTTAGGCTTGATCAGAAAAAATAAATGAATGCACAGTATTTTGGGAAAGTTAACAATAAAGCAAAGCAAAAATATTCTTAAAAGTAGCAATCATTCGTAAGAATGTGAACATTTACTTTTCCTCCATGAACTCTTGATTGTTGAATGATGAAGGAAAAATGAGGACCCAATCATGTGCTGTTACACTAAACTTTGTGTAGGGCCAATTCCAAAGCAACATTTTATCCGGGAGAAATGGCTTTGTGTGTTGACTCCATTCACTGTTAACATCATGCCATAAATTATATGGCTCCAGCTTTTTCTTGTAGTCTAATCATTTCTCTGGGAAAAACAGTTTCACTGGGTCTTGCCCTTCACAGGATGTATAAAAACACAGGTCAAACTCCAGCACACTGGGAGGACAGTAAGTTTCTATTCCTCCCAGAGGAAGCATTCTACATCACTGCGAAGAGGCTCTTGCAAGATTAAACCTTTGAAGATTTTTATGCATGGTAGCATATACAGTCAAGAGAGGCAGATATAAACTGAAATGTAAAAATAAGTGATTGACAATGATACCTTACAGAGAAAAGAAAAGGATGATATTACTCCACTATCTTTAAATGCAAGATTCACTTACCTACCTCCACTGCTGTTCTGATCAAGAAACTGGTACTGAAAGAAGAGAAGGAAATGGTTCCACATGAAGCAGTTGGTTAATGGCAGGGTTGGGACAAGAACTTACCATAACTCAAGTTCTTTTCATTATGTTCATTGTCCCTGCAACAAGACTGCATGTTCCTGCCCTGGGGCCTTTGCACCAGCTGCTCTACCTATGTCTTCATAGATAAATATATTCCTGGTTGAATTGACATTCAGCTAGCCTGCTCTAGGAAGGCTCTGTGCATGCTCATTTTCTCTAATCTCCCTGAGAGCCCTCTTTCCCTTCAGAAATTCCAGAATATAGAGATGACTCTGACATGTCCACTTTAGGCGTGATTCCGATGGGTTCCATTGGTGCAACAGAAATAGTGAAATCCCTACTGTGCTCAGCCTTTGCAGTCAGGAAGAGGAACCTCCATCCACTCAGTGGATCAGTTCAGGAACATCAGTGTCTCTTTCTCATAACCCACTTTCCATGAATGACTCTGCAAATGTATTCCGAGACTCACGCCTTAGCATGGCCCTCATTAGGCAGCCTGTCTCCTTCCCTTCTTTCCTGGACCACACGACAACTGCCAAACAAGTCTCTCTGCCTCCACTGTTGCCCCTCATAGAGTGTTTTCTCCTTAGCAAACACAAAGTGTGATTGAAAAGTATGCTTAACGTCTACATTAAATAATTTCTACAGGAAAAGATACATTACTGTTAATTCCTCTCAAAATAGTCTCACCACGTTCCATCGTTCTTGCCTTTTTCTGGAGCAGTTCTGAAAGTTTACACTTTCAAGAGTTTCTTCCAGTTGTGCAGTCATGGTTGCCTCGATGTCCTAGGTTGATTCAAAACCTTTTCCTTTCATGGTCATTTTGACTTCAGGGCAGAGCCACAGGTTGCTCGTGACCGATCTGGTGAATAATGTGGGTGAGGACACAGTATATATCATGTTTTTATGAGGTTGCCATTCCATCGATGGTACATGGCAGCAGAATTCACTGTATTTCTGATCATACCTTGCAAAAACACTGATGAAAGAAGATTTTCAGAACTTCTTCAGAAAGTGGCAAGAATGAGATATCTTAGTTACTGTTTTTGTTGCTGAGACAAACTACCTGGAGGGAAGGTCTATTTAGCTCACAGTTTTTATAAGTTTCAGTCCATAATTGGCTGGCTCCAAGGCAGGGTGGCTTCACAAAGAAAAGCAATTCATGGCAAGCAGAAGACAGCCAAAGCAATAAGGGCAGGAAGGGACAAGCCTTTTTCTGCCCCTTATATTGCATGCAGGCTACCTACTTTGGGGAGGGTGTAGCAATCACACGTGTAATCCCAGCATTGGACCATAAATCAATCAGAAACTCTAGATTCAGCCATTTCTGAAACGCCTGCCCCTCATGACTGCATGAGTCTTTGGGGGGATATCTAGACACAAACCATAACAGATGGGATAACTGTATTTGAAGGGAGGAGTATTTTGAAGAGGGATTGATGGCAATGGATGATATTTTTCTGCAATACATTTTAAAAATTTAAACATTCATCCAATATTTCAATCATCCCTTGTACATTTATTTTTGCAAATGCAATCTCTCTTACTTCAAATCATATCTCTCTGTTTAACATGTTCCCAAAGGTGCTAATTGTAATGCAAATCTAAACTTTGTCCAAGTCTCTGACATTTGGAAAGCTCAGGGGGCCTTCCTGGCTTCTTTTATCTCTGGCCTTCTTTATCTCTGCTGGCCAACACACTGGCCTTCAGCTTGTCACGTGCTCTTTCTTTTGCTTAAGAAGCTCTCCCTTATAGATAAGGCTGCCCCTTTCAGCCTCCACTCATTGCTATCTTTTCAAAGAGTCCTCCTGAGCCACCTGCACCCAAGCCTGATGTTGTTCCTGTGACTCTGTCTTCTCCAAGGCAGGTGGAGGACCTGCACCTCCTGCAATTGGAATAAAGGCTTCCTTACATCACAGATTCTGCCTTAGATTCTGTTCATCTGTCTCTTTAAATTATTTTTTCCACTACAGTGTTATCAGAAAAAAATGTTTCATAATATTAGCAGAAATGAAATGGAGTGGGCACTTTGATGGATATGAACACTCACTGCTAATAATGTCTCAAAAGCAGTTAGTGCAGCTTTATTTTAAGAATTTTAAAGTGATCACGTCTTTATCTCACTGATTACAAATCTAAAAAACTGTTCTAAGTATGTAATCTGCAGCAGGGCCAAGGATTCTCTATATGGTGATTTTTGATGGGGGAAAACTTACAAAGAAGCCAGAGGTGCAACAGTGGGGGACCGAGTGAACATCACAGGGTCCATTTACATGGTGAACATTATGCAGCTTTTACAAATGGAGTTTTCCTTTCCTTGATCCAAGGCTTTATGTGTCTTCCTCCTGACACACTCAAGTATTTGTGAAAATACAAATTGATATGCAAAAATACAATGCAATAAAGTGAAAAACTAGGTCTCTGTAGGAATGTCTGTGGGATCCGAAGAGGAATATCCACATGCTGGAAAAGAACATCACATCCAGTGAGAGACTCTCTCCCAGTCACTGCCAATACTTAGAACCTTCATGGGATAGAAAGGGAGGCACCACCTCAGCCTAACCAACACCTGCTTTTAGTGACATTCTGAGCACCTGTATCACCCATCTTAACATCTCTAAATTCTAAGTATCCCGGGAATGTCACAAGGCTGGGGCTGAGCCGAAAATTAATGTGAGTTGTATAGTGAAGGGTGGAGTTAGGGGTAGAAACAGCCAGGATGGAAAATGTCTCAGAAGCTGCCCCTTTGGAAGGTTATGATGTTCCTGAATTATGTTTGAAAGAACCCAAATATTTGAGTGAGTCAGACTTTCAGATGATTGCACCCAGAGTAAGTTAAGAACATTCTTCATCAAGCAGAATCAGAAAGAGATGAAGTGACCAATGGACATGAGTCTGTGTAGTAGGAGACAAGGAAATCAATGCCTACTTCATCAATGGGGAATTTCTAACACAGTCAGAAGGACAGTAACACCCAACACCAGCTGGTCACTGACACAGTCACCATTATTGTGAGCAGAGCAATGCTGGTCAATAATGAGCATGAACGGAGTAAGACACCACGTGTATAAAAAAAATTCTGAAATGTAAAAGCTGATAGAGAATATATTAATTTTCCAGAACTGCCTTGACAAACTGCCATGAATAGAGTGACTTAAATAACAGAAACATTATTTATTGCCTCAGAGTTGGATTTTTCTCGTAATATATCCAGGACTTCTAGAGGGTAGAAGTCTGAGGTCAAGGCATCAGCAGGCCCTCACTCCCTCTAAGGACACTAGGGAAATAGTTCCAGAACTTTCTCTCAGCTTTCAGAAATTCCTTGGCTTGTGGCAGCAGTCTTCACAGATAGTTCTCTGTGTTTGCATGTTTGCATCTAAATTTCCTTTTTTAAGGACGCAAGTCTTAAGTTTGACCTCATCTTAACTAATTACATCTGAAGACCTATCTCCAAATAAGGTCATATTCTGAAGTATGGGGGTATTAGGACTTTAATCTATGAAATTTGAGGGGACACAACTCAACATATAACACAAAGGTAAAATATATTAAAATAGAAATCACAGAAAAGGAAGATAACGTTGGAAAGCCTGTGTTTTGTGTTTTCAGTGTAACATAAGACAGTATGAATTTTATATAGTATATGAAACATAAGACAAGAACCAAGCGATTGAGAGGAGAAGGACTATTGGGTTGAGAATCAGGTGAATGTGAAAGGAAAATGGGAGAGTATCAATAAACTTTGCATGAAAGCTCAAAATAGCAAATGTTGGATTAAAACTCAAGTCAAATAAGTAAGATTTAGAATCAACACTATAGAAATCTGAATTGCTATGTAAAGTGCTAAATACTTTGTTAGACTATTGGGGAAATGTAGAGAGATACAATATCTAGAAATGAATATAGAAAATAGATCTATGGACATTTAAGAGATGGCTATCACTGAAATATAAGTAGGTAGCTAGATCTATAAATAGATTTATTGATAGAAAAGACAGATGGATAGATGTGGAATAGAGAGCATATAAATCAATATAAATAGAGATGAAGAGAAATGGTAAATGGATAAAAGAGAGACATAAGTGAGAAAAAAAGGACATAGAAAATGTGGATAAATACTGGGAACAAAATTTTCTATATTTCAACTTCAAGAGATAAATTTTCTTTGAAGAAAAAGTGATGTAGTGATCGGGACCAACTCTAAGCCCACCCCAGCTGGTCTTGGGTAGCACTAGTTGAGTCCATGTGCTTCTAATAGCCACTGATCAGTGACAATTCTTGCTCCTGAAATTCAATCAGCAACCACCTCACTCTGCTGATGTGGCTTCTGTAGCTAATGGTCAACCAGCAAGTCAAATTCAGGTTTGAGATGTACTCAAACTCTGTGCTTCTCAAAATATTTCATGAAGCCATTTCAAAATGGTATAAGAAAATAGAAACACATATCTTGCCAACAGATTAGGAAATACTTCCATGCATCCATTAATAGAATAATACTAAAACTAGATAGATAAAAATAAAAGACATTTTAATGTCACCAATGACTATAAACAACATTGTTGGACAAACAAATGAAAAGATTATTTGAACAAGTGTAATAGTCATGCTATTGATTAGCAGTCATCCTTATTAAAAAGACATATACCAATTCCCAAAAAAGACATGAAAATCCCAAAAGCACTGTAGGTACAGGTCGTGAAAGCAAATTGCAGGAAGGACTCAAGGGACAATGAACGAAAGCGGGAAAAAGTGTTTCCTGGAACTTTTAAATCAAAATCAAGAAATTAAATAAAAGAAATGCAAATTAAAACCATGATCTTGCATTTTGTATACCAAATGAGTGCAGCTCAGCCCTGATGAAGGCAGTATTACCCAGGGTGTGGTGGCATGGACTTGCTCAGTCATTGCTAAGGAAGGAGTAAGTGGGAATGACTTTCTGAAGTTCCATGGCATTGTCTAGCAAGAACTCTAAAACAGGATTTGAAACACTTCACTCCAAGCTCTTCTTGACTTGATGGTTTGTGTTGAGAAGTCTGCCATGATTCTGATGGGTTTTCCTTTATAGGTGATCTGTTTCTTTTCTCTAACAGCTTTTAATATTGTGTTCTTGTGATGAATTTCTGGGATGTTGATTATTATATGTCTAGGTGTAGACTTGTTTTGGTTATGGCTAGCTGGAGTTCTATATGCCTCACTTATCTGCACACCACGTCCTTTTCCCATATTTGGAAAGTTTTCTGCTATTACTTCTGTAAATAGCCTTTTTATGTCATTTGTGTTGTCCTTTGACTTTTTGCTGACACCTGTCACTCTTAAATTATTTTTCTTTGCAATTGTCTTGCAGCCATTGAATTGTTATTTCCTGGTCCTTTGTTATTTTTAAGAGATCTTTTCTTTTATGATTGCTAGCTGCAATCTTGTCTTCAAGGTCTGAAAGTCTATCTCCAGTCCCTTTCAAGAGGTTTTGCCAGCTTTCGATGGAATTTCTAATCTCCTGGATATCTCTTTGAATCTGTTTTATGCATTGTGATTCCTTCCTATATTGTTCATTCAAGGTTTTCATCATTTTCTTATGCTCCTCTTTTTTTTAAATCTATGTCTTATTTAGATATGCTCAGCAATTCTTTCATTATATTTGTGATTTCTTCATTTACCTGAGATGTTATTTCTGATCTGATTACTTTTTAGTCTCATGAAGTTATTTCTTTACTTCAGTTGCTATTCTTTCAGAGATTTCAGGTGTGTGACTTCCATTTTCTTCCATGTCTATATCTCCCAGACTTGTTTTGTGTGGGCTGGAGGTCTGAGATTGCCTTTTGCTCCTTTGTTTTGACATTTTCCCGGGTTCCTCCCAACAAGCCAGTTGTGGGGTTCCAGGCACTTCTCATGCAGTCTGCCCTTCTGCAGTGCAGGAGAATGGGCCAGGCACCTGGCTTTCTCCAAATCCAGGTTCCTGGAGAGACAGTGGAGCTTGGGGTGGACTTCTCCAGATGCATGCAGCTACACTGAGGCTTTCCCCATTGCCATGAGTGACATAGCATGCCTTCACCTGAAACTCCTGGAATTCATTAGCTTGTCCTTGAGCAAAAACTACATTTTCAGCGCAAGGATTCATTATTAAGATATTTATAATTTGGAAAGCAGCTCAATGATCATAAACATGACAACATAAATTCTGGTATATCAGCATGATGGAATATTTTGCAGTCATTTGAATTTGCAAGAAGTTTTTACTCATATTGGAAAATGTAGGTGATACAGCAAAATAAATGTCCAGGATATAAAATAGCAAACTATTTCACATTTTATTAAAATTTATGTGTAAAATACAATGGGAAGTACATCTAATTTTCCAGTGACTATCTCTTAATTAATAATTTGGTTATGGATAACTATTATTTTCCAACTTTCAGCCATTTCTCCCACTGACTATTTGTAAAATCTCTATTTCTTTAGACATTTTTGAGCACCTCTAAGATCATCTTTTTTTTTTTGCTTAAAATTATACTTTCAGTAAAACACAGAATAGAACCACATCTACCATGGATGGAAAGCAGCATCTTAGCATCAACCTATGCATTCCTACTTTCTAGGGTCTGCATGGATTTTCTGGAATTCTCCCTGTTTAGGAGAGCCACAGCTGTAGCCCAGTGACTCATAAATTCAGATCCATGCACCTCTCAGAGCTGGGGGAATCTCTGCTAGTTGCAATTACATAGTTCTTTATACTCTTGCCATGTAACTCCATCAAGAAAGGTTTCCACAACTCCAGTTTAATAATTGTCCATCTCTTGGGAGCTAGCATAGTCCTTCCTTGTGATCATGAGTGATTTGGGCAATTGTTGGCCTTTCTTTTTTTGTCATAAAATAAGAAGGAGGCTATTGGCCAGATTTCATTATTTTAATAATCATATACACTACACACAAACCACAGATTTCATTACAAACAGAAATATCTTCTAGTGACGGGAGACAGTTATCATAACAAGATGCTCACATAAAGAAAAGAAATAAAGCTGCATAAATAGCATGAAATTAACAGTAAAAACACCAAAAATATTTAGAATAATATTAGAAGTATATATAAGAAAATTTTACTGCTGCTTCCTTTGGATGGTGGGAGTATCGATTTTCAACTCCTTTATACTTTCCCACATGCCTCATAGTCTCTATCATGAGTCAGAAAACAGAAGCCTATTATTTGCAGAATGTGGTGGGGGTGGAGTGGGTGGGGTAGGGGTAACAATAGCAAAGAGAATTATAAAGTTGATCTTGGAAAAAAAATTCCCCTAAATGAAGACAGATTTTATATTACACGCTGTCGAGGCCCAGCCCACCCACATCCTCTGTCTATCAACGACTGTGTCCTGAAGTAGTATTATGAGTAGGACTTTGTAAATATGAACACTCAGACTTAGGTAGATCATGCAAGTTTCCCGCGGCCACACATCTAGCGTAGGGCATCTGTGTATTGCTATTATCTCCTCTTCGTGTGTCTCTGGGGGAGGCAAAGAGACATGCCCTGCCCCACAGTGGACTTCCCCAGTCAATCAAGAAGCAGCAAGTGCTAAGTACTTTCAAAAATTTCCCAGGGGTTCCATCAGAAACTGCATTTCTGTGGATCATAAGGACCTACATTTTTCTTTCCCTGGAAAATGAGCGAAACCTACCTAGCACATACAATAAAACATTTATAAGGTTTCTTTTCTCTCTCTCTCTCTCTCTCATCCTCTCATCCCTTCCTCCCCCTCTTACTCCTGCCTTCCCTCCTTTTCTCCTCCCTTCCTTCTTGCCCTTCACTTTTTCTATTAAATTTTTTCTTTTGCCACATGCAATCATAAGGCAACCAACGTGTGACTTCTGTCCTTGTCCTTGAAGTTGTCAGACACTCACTCCTTCTCTGACCCTCTGTTCCATTCACTGGGTGCCCAAGGAAGCAGAATACTCTGGAAGGATGAAGTCATGTGGCTTGGTTGATATTTACAGCATTACAACATCATTCCCCAAAGCCATACTCACTGGGGCCTTGCTTCCTGGAAGTATGCAGAGTTGCCTGGCAGCCCCATTGAGGGCCAGGTTCCGGTGCCGCCAGGCGGGACGGCTGGATGCCATGTTCTGTAGTGTCCAGCATCTTTGGTTCTCCTGCATAATTTAGCTCACTGGTACTCAAAGGAATATTATAGGAAATTTGTGTTCTGGGAGCTTAGGAATACTGTTTCATTTGGCTTGTGGGTTCATTTTTGTGCTGTGAATAAACTGCTTTCAGGTTATGACTTTTTCTCCCTTTGCATTTCCTACTTTCCATAGATGGCCCAGAGGGTCACAGCCTGCCTGCACATGCCAGCAGAGTTGAGGCTAGAGGTAGGCTAAGGGGTTTCCACCAAAGTGTGCCTTTACCCTGAAATTATCAAGGAATGGAGGCAGAGGTATTTTTAGGTTCCCATTTAGTGGTTGTCTGACCTAGGAAATTGCTTCTTTCCAAGTTTGCATCCAGAGAGTCTCAGATGGACTTGATGCTGAGCAGAAAGTGCAGATATTTCAATGACTGATCCAACCAAGCTGGCTGTCAAAGAGGGAAAAGCCCAAGGACAGCCTCAGGGAACGTTCTGGGACTTTTGGCAGTGCAGGCGCAGCTCCCTGGCTATAGGTGTCTAAGCTGGTGGATAAAGTACAGTCTTCCCAGGGTAGCTGTGTTGGGGTACTTAGAGCTTACCTGATATCTACCCCCAAGCAAAAGGCAGCCTCCCCATTCTTTAGATGAGGAAGCCAAGGCTTTGAAACACTGACTGTCCTTGCCGATGTTTCACCATGACAAAGTGGAAGAGATCAGAGTAGAACCCAGCCCTGACTATGCCCCAAAAGCACCTTTCTGAATTGCTTTTCTATCTTTTGAGTCTCATGACTGAAATTAAAGGGTTTGTTTTCGGGTTCAATATTTAATGAAGTACTACCCTGAACTCCAGTCATTCCAGTTCTTTACTTCTGAGGCCTGTGAGAGGAAAGAGAGGGTAATCATGCCATCAGCCTTTGCAAGTGTCCCTTTGGATTACCTGGCCATGGGTTTGCTCCTCAGTGCAACTTGCAAAATAGTCAAGAAGTGCAGGGCTGGGCAGCTTGATGTGAATGAAAAGCCCCTTTTGACTTTGCAAGGCCCTCTGAAGAAAACATAGCATGCACAGGTGCATCTCCCATTCACCCATGTGCATCTCACTGACTCTTCAAATCCCTTGGCAGGGCTTGGCCAGGACCTCTTGAACTTTTCCTTAAAGAGTGGATGTGGCTTTGTGACTAGGAACTACTGAAATGTTGATTTGAGGAAGAAGTTGGGCCTGGTGCAAGTGCAGGGGAGGAAATGGGAAGATTGTATCCATGAAATCAACTTACATTCATCAATTCCCTCACCTCCAGCTTCACTTAGGGTCCTGTCAAAATAACTCCTTTGATTTCTATTGCCCCAAAACTTGTTTGGTGTTCAGAGGGCTGGAGACTTGGATATGAACAATGGATTCCTCAATCTCAGGCTTGGGAAACACATCAAGCTTCAGAGGAAACCTCTATCCACTCCTGAGTTTCACACGTGCCCTGGAGGTCCATCCTAGGTGGTAAGACACAATAGATTGGATATCTCTCGCTATGGGCCTTCAGACCCTGAAGAGTCTGACCTGTAGCTTGGAGTTGTGCATTGTCACGGCCTTGGTTTGCCATGGTCACGCTTGCATTTCTTTCTGATTCTCAACTTTGAAGTCTGCCTCCAGATGGAGATATGCCCTGCAGAACTGTTCAATTCATGTTAATGAGACTCCAAGGTCCCTGCCTGACACTGGCTGCCTGTGTTGTTGGAGTGGGCCACCGCCTATTACCCCTGTATTGTGGATGATGTAAGCTGTTTCATTCAAGCTCACACATGGAAGTTAGATTTTCACCTAGAAAACCGGACATCATTTGCTGTTGGCCCACTATTCTTGATCAGAGAGGAGAAGAATTTTTTTTAGTGTTTTTTAAATTTTTCTTTGAGAATCCATTATATTTTGAAGTGTAATTTTATTCTGTTAAAGTTTTTAAGTGTCAATTTTATAGCACCATTAGTAATAAAGGTCATCTTACTTTTCAGAAATGAAAGGCACTGGAAAAGAAAGAATAGTGTTGGTACATACTTGCTATCTGACCAGTTTTTAACTTTATAATAAAAATACCATTATTTCTTAAATTAGTGTCACTTGACCAAGGACTAATGCTTAGTAAGCAAAGAAGTAATCTATGTACCTGATTTTCCATACTTAAAAGAATCCACCTATGTCATGAGCAATGCATGTTCTTATTTTTTTATGGAAGGAAATTTGTTAGGAGCTGAACTGAAACACATATGGTTAATACCTCTTCAAATAAAATATATACTTATGTAACAATAACACAGACAGTCTGTGAAATGCTATGTAATTACCTTCTAATTTAATATTGACCTTCCCCCGGGAAATCCAAATTATTGAAGATTTACCATAAGCTGAAAATTATGGATTCCTGAGGATTGTTGCAAGCAATGTAATTTGGTCCTTTGGTAGTTGGAGCAAACACAGCTTTCTGTGCACAGTTGTGTTTCTGGCAAAGTGGTAGTTTACAGAAATCGCTTGGGTACATGATGATGGACAGGTTCAGATGAAAAGATAACTTCAGTTTTATGCTCTGGGATTCATATTTCCCACAGGATGACGTCTTTATCAACTCTGGGTCGCACCTACCTCACTTTTATTATGAAATGTTTGCAAATGCCTTCTTGGAAAAAAAATAATGTGGGCTGAATTTGTACTGTGAAGACTTCAGCATCCCATAAACCTGACACTAACATTTTTAGCAAAGATGGGACGGAACAACACAAAAAGCTGGCGGAAACTCCCCAAGCTATATATCTTCCTGAAAAGGGAGTTTCACCTCTGATAATTTAAGAGGTCAGAGGGCAAGTGTAAGTTCTCAGCCTCTGGATACAAGAGATGGCTGGGAACAATAACAGTCGAGTGTGTGTGTGTGTGTGTGTGTGTGTGTGCAATACATTTAAAGCACATTTACTCTCCCTTGTTTTCAAACACTTAAAAACATATTTTACTTTGCTGGCAAGAAAAGATAGAGGGAATTAAAGGCTCAGCAGTTTCTATGAATAGCAATGCTGAAATGTTCAAACAAAAGAATTCAAGGTGTTTCCCGTAACCCCTCTCCTTCCCTAGAGACTTCTTGGGTTAATAAATTAATCAAAACCAAGTGTAACCCAATCTGTATGAGGGTGGTATCTCCTTGGATCCCTCTGCACATACTAATGTCAAAACACAAAAGCATCCAAAGTGTTCTTTGGTTAAAATGGAACCTTGATCTGTTATTTTTAACTGAATCTAATGAAGCAAATGAATAGCAAATTTGGGGATGTTCTGAGACAATAGTTATCAGTACTGATGTGGACAAATGTTGCTTACCTGAAGGGAGGAAAATGAATGACGCCCTTGCTTAGCTTCTCCTCTTCAGGGTATCTCTTCTGTCCCTCCCATCTTCCTGCTTTTGCTCCCCCAACTGCATTTGTTTTCCCTTGGAGACCTAATGACAAGTCATCGGATATCTATTAGCACACATTAAAGGAAAGCAACACTTGGAATTTCTACTTTAGCTGGGACCAATCCAGCATCCCGCGAAGCAAGAACCTGCCAACTTTCTATCTCCTGGAATTCAGATGTTTAATCAATGACACTTGCTTTTCCAAGGTTGTAAAAATAAAATAACCCCCAAAGCACTAAGCCTTTATTTTGGTCTGCAAAGAAATTCAAATGCTCAGTTGATGATCAAAACATAAAAACCTAGGATATTATACAGTAAAAAATAATTGCATCTAAGTGTAGTTGCCCCATAAATAGTTGTAAGACAAAACATAGAAAATAGGCTTGATGCAGAAGATGTTAGTGTGCCCAAAAATCCCAGCTAAGTTTCTATTTCTGGTTATCTTGAGAGTCCTATCTTAGTAAAACTTCTAGGTCCAAGTTTACTAAGAACAGTTTTTCTATCCTTTGAACCTACACAAAACTATGATGATATTTGTGTATTCACATGTGTGAAAGCTTTTTTGCATGGCATTTTTACTGTCTCATGTCCCGACCTGTGCATGTTATTTACTAAAAATCAGACCTGTTTCATAGTGGCACATAGCTATTCAAAATGAAATCATTGATGTGTCTTATATTCCAAAGCTATCACCATCATACCATATTTGCAGTTGGTGGAGTCTTGATAATTTGAAATACAGTTGTCTAACAGTATGGGGCATGGGAGAATTGGCTCCTGAACTCCCCTTGGATGCTGAAGTCCCTTCTGTAGAGTGACATAGCATTTGCTATAGAACCCTTGTGCATCCTCTTGTATACTTTAAAGTATCTCCAGATGACTTATACCATGTAAATGCTATGTTAATAGTTATTAAGCTGCATTTTTCAGGGGGAATGGACAGATATGTCTGTACATGATTGGTCCTTGGTTGCTGGTTGGTTGACTCTGAGGATGTGGAACCTGAGGATGTGGAGGGCTCAATGTGTCTTGTGTTCAGTGTGCTTGAGTGCAAAGGGAATTTACTAACTGGACATCAAATTTTAATACACTAGGTGGAGGTTTAGCATAACGTTTCAGGGTTTGAAAAAGACTGTTCATTTTATCAGGGATACAATAAGCAGAGTATGGAAGGTATAACGCAGGTATGCACATGCTGGGCAAATTCCACAGTAGGTTCTGATCTAAGAAATGCTCTCTGGCTACTGGGCTGTCCAGAAATTTGAGTCTCTGTGCTCCCATACCCCAGGGCCTGAGCCAGCATTGGCTCAAGGACTCTGCAAAGCACAGGGCCCTTGAGACACACAGGTCCCTCAACTCCATGTTCCTGGCTTCCAGAGCCAGAAGGAAGCTGGACACAGCAACTACAGTTCTGTCTCCCACTAACTGAGATTAATAAAAGCAGACACACCGATGCATTATTCATTATTTTCTTTGTAATGGAATCCAGAGTACTGTAGTTCTGAAGGTTGCTCTATGCTTCGATACTAGCTTCAGGCCAAAAAACAAAACAAAACAAAACAAAACAAAACAAAACAAAACAAAACAGAGAAGCAGAACGGTTATCCACAGCCTGCTGCCTACCTGGCTTACTGTGAAAATTCTTTCTGTCTGAGACCAGCAGACAGACAATGGAGTGCCACTAAAGGGGCCTGTTGTGACTTATAAAAGATGTAGAAGCCTGTTTTAAAATTCACAGGAATTTCTCCATGTATAAAAAGGGGGAGCATATTCTAATTGTAGCTGTTAGAAAGGGTAGACCTCTGTTTGCTACTTGTGGACTAAAATAACAAAACTGAGTTTTCAGTTCATCATAAGCTCAGTAGGAGAATTTGGGGGGGGGATTCCTTTGCAATAGAGACCAGAACTAAGATGCACAGCCCCTGAGTTTTGTCTCTGAATTTGCAGGCAGCTGGATTTAGCAGGAGCCTTCTGCAGACCTCTCCTCAGTGGTCAGGTTTCCAGAACTAGCATCTGCCTCTTGCAGACTGTTTCTTGGTCAGCATCTTAAATGTGCAGGGTCACCCATTCCCGTTGGAAAGAGCCTTTCCATACAGTACTTTTGTACCCAGCTGAAAGCTGCATCCTATTGGCTGAAGAGATTCCCAATGTCTCCATGGAGGGACCTTATGGAGTTGTAGGAGTGATATAAAGAGATAGAGGATGTGTGGGAAGTTTGTGTTGGAAAGAGCTTGTCCGGTCTGGGGGTGATTAAAGATGATGAATTGTGCTCTGTCTGAATGATGTTCAGTCTTATTCCCATTGGCAGTCTATCTGCTTACGGCGGAGGTGGGAGGCAGCGACATTTCTAAGATTATAAAGCCAGTGGCCCCATATGAGTGTGTAACTCTGCTCTCTGCCATGAAGTGACACAAACTTGGGGTACAGTTGAGTCTGTTTAGGGAAAGGGCTTTCAGAAACTGCTGCTTTGGTTGAATTTCAGATTTTTGGCATTGATAATGATGGCCGGCTCCTTGTGTAGTGATAACTAACAGACCTGGGTTCAGATCCGCCTGGTAAATGTGTGTCAGTCAGGACAGAGGGAAGACCCTTCCTGCTTGTGTACCCATTGTGTCCACAGAACTGTACCGTTCCCACATCCCTTTGGATGAGCCCTGGAAGAGTGGGGTTCGCCTGACCATGTCTCCACAGCTCTGAAGCTGTAGGAGCTCTGAGGACTTCCCGGCAGCGCTGGCAGCTGCTGCACTTGGCTGAGACGATGAGACCAGGGACATGGGGAGCCAAACAGGAAGCCTTCACCCTTAACAAGCTGGCTGGAAATTCCAAGCGGCCCCAGCTCTGACGGGCAGCCCCTTCCTTTCTCTTCCCTGCTCCACCTCCTGCCCTGCTTCACTTTTGTAGGTACAACAAGAGCAGTGTGGGTTGGACAAACTCTCCAACGTCGTGATTCCAACACAGAAGGCAAAGTGATAATGGCAATAAAACAAAACAAAGCGAAGCACATTTGGTAGTTTGGCAGTTTCTTATCAAGCTAAATATAGTCTTACCATGTGATCCAGCTGCAGTGATGATCTTTGGTACAATATTTACTCAAGTGAACTGAAAACTTTTAAAGGCTACACACAAATGGCTACAGTATCCTTTCACATAGTTAGGAAAACTTAAAGGCAGCCAAGATATCCATCAGCAAGTGAACAGCTGTATATTTGTACAGTTGAATATTACTCAGCAATAAAAGGCAATGAGCTATCAAGCCGTGAAAATTTACATGCATACTGCCAAGTCAGAGAAGCAATCTGAAACGATGTTTATTCTCCGACACTCGGAAACAAGCAAAACTGTAGGAAAAGAAAGGGATCAGTGGTGCTCTGGGATTGGGGAAAGAAGGAGGAAAGGAAGGGAGAGTATAGGGAGCCTATAGAATTTTTAGGCCAGTGACAATGATTTGTATGGCACTGTGATGGAGGATGATATGTGACATCTTGTGTTTCTCAAAACTCATAGAACATACAACGCCAAGAGTGAAGCCCAATGTAAACTAGACTTTAGTTAATCATGGCACCTCAATACTGGGTTAATTATAACAAGTGTACCACGTTAAGAAAAGATTTAATAATAACAGAAATTTGGAGTAGGGGAGGGAATCTATGGGAACTATTTGTATTTTCTACTCAATTTTTCTGCAAGCCTAAAGTGCTCTAAATAATTAAAGTCTGTTAATATAAAAGAAATTATTTTTGGAAGCAGTGGGCAGTCAGTAGAACTGATCTGTTGCTGGGAGGAGCTGGAGGGTGGGAATTTGGGCACTGGACAAACCTCACCTAATCTGGATTTCTCTGCAGTCAGAGGATTAGATTCTGGTGGACTTGAAGAAATTCCACTCAAGTCAAGAATTAAGTGGCCGTTTCACTTTCCAGTCCCATTCCCTCTCTTTTTGTTTTGTTTTTGTTCATATCATTTGTAATATCAAGATAAGCAGGAAAATTTTTAAAATGTTGCGATCAGCATATGTAATTTTCGTGGGGTTATGTATAGTCAACTTAGTGTCTACTATGAATACCTTATACTTTTAGGGACTGGGAGAGATACAAAAAATTTTAACTTGAGATCTTCTTTCTTGAATTGTAAAGTTTTGGAGAGATATGAAACTCAATGAAGAACAATTATTATAATAAAATAATTGTATTATTACATAATGCTATAATAATTTTAGTATTACATAGACTAGGCCATCAGGCTTACAATTCAATTAATTGCCCTATGCTACTGAAGAGTAGATTCTCTCTTCTCCTTTTTCTCTTTCTTTCTTCCTTTCATTCTCTTTCTCTCTCTCATCCTTTTCTTTCTTCTTCCCTTCCATTTTATTTGCACTTGAAAAATGTGTATGGATCAGTGGGTCCTTCGGTGAAATAATCATCCTTGGTTTTCCTGTATTCAACTCAAGTTTTATTAGAATTGGAAAACATTAAATACAGATAATGCCACCAATGTGGACACATGATGTTAAGCTTGCTTGGTTGCTGCCCTGACTCTGCTTATGCTCCTACTTGGCTGCCTGAGCAACTAAAAGAAACAGGTTGGTTGAATGTCATTGGATAAGAAGGGAAACTGAGAGGTGCCATAAGATTTTGAAGACTTTGTATTAAAGAAAAGATGTCAAGTGTCTATGCTATGGTTTGGATATAGTTTGTCCACCAGGGTTTCATGTGTTAAGAGGATTGATCCTTAGGGTGGCAGTATTGTGAGATGGTGGGCATTTAAGAGGCGAGCCTGGTAGGAAGTCTTTAGGTCCTTCAGATTAATGTGTTTCTAATGAGATTCTGTCTGTCTCTGGCTCTTAGTCTGGCCAAGCAGTCTCTTCTTCTGGCATACATTCCTGCCACCATGATGCCATCAACTATAGGACCCTTGCTAGAGTTCAGCAGAGGCCAGTGCCTTGATTTTGGTCTGTGAGCTAAATAAGCTGCTTTTTTATAAAGTACTCAGCCTCAGGTATCTTGGTACAGTGATAGATAACAGACAAATATGATTTGATTAATTATTTCATATAGATTAGATGTTAAAATGGTAATTTTTGGACATTCTTCAGGTCAAGAATATATAGCTAATATTAATTCAAACTGTTTCTTTTCCCTGTTTTAAAATATGGTACTTGGAAAATGTTCATTATGCTATCATAATAAAATACTATCCCATCATGTACTAGGTAAACAAGAAAGATTTTATTTTCTCATAACTCTGGAGGCTGGAAATCTACAAGGCATCTGGAGTCCCATTCTGAGACTCAAGCAACAGCAATCTGACTCAGAAAATAGAGACACTGAAGTCAGGATTCAGTGACTTAGCTTCCCATGGGTGCAGTTGCAGATGGTCCCTGTCCTGGGGTCTGGAGTTTTTTTTTTTAATTAATTTTAAAGGGAATATAACAAAAAAATAAAAATGGAGCAGAACAAAACAGTGAAAACAATATTGAATTTCAAAAACAAGACAGAAGGAAATTCCCCATAGTCGCTTTATTGCATACTGTTATCCTTTAAATAGAGATGTTCAGGTTATCAGCTTTGGGCTTGTAAAGTCAATCAAACAATACAACCATTAAATTGTGTGTGTGTGTGTGTGTGTGTGTGTGTGTTTTACTTCAGTTGCTATCATCTCAGCCTGTGTTCCTCCAACTCAACTGGCTGCTTGTGGGAGGGTGGCACCCTTGTCTCTCAGCCTTCACACAGGCTGGCTCACAGGAGGGTGGGTTCACTTCTTGGTTCTCTTCCCAGCCTGCATGACTGCCGCTGGCTCACAGGAGGGCGAGTTGGCTTCTTGGGTTCTTGGGGTGGGCTTTAGATGTTTGTGTTTCTCTTTTTTTCCTGGTGTCCTTTTCATGTAGGATCACAGATGCTAACTGAGCAAGTTGAGCACTTGCAGTTGCTATGCTTGGACATGGGTGTCTCCACTACTTTTTGAACACAGCAGTGAATCTTAGTCTGAAGTCTCATCCTTCCCAGGAGGCTGTATCTGTGCCTGTCATTCTGGCTAGTCATCAGTTTGCCTGGTTCTGTGCTGACTCAGGCTCTATGTGACTTTGGTTCACTCCTGCTAGGCCTCTGGAGTCCCATTCTGAGACTCAAGCAACAGCAATCTGACTCAGAAAATAAAGACACTGAAGTCAGTGTTCAGTGACTTAGCTTCCCATGGGTGCAGTTGCAAATAGTCCCTGCCCTGGGGTCTGGAGTGTTTTCTTACTCTATGGAGTGGGAGCCTTGCTCACACATACAAGGACACAGTGAGGCCAAATGAATGAAAGCATCCAGTGCTTGGCAATATAGGAGAAATAAACATGACCTACATAGGTGGCCACAGTCAAATCCCATGTTTATGCAGATGGCCTGGCCAGGGTCAAGTCACACCTGAGGAATCTGTCATTCTGTGCTTTAGGCTTGGTCCTCAAGTAGCAGTGAATAGGACTCCCTCTGCCACCATTCCAGATCCCGTCTGGAGATGGAGAGGAACTGGGATCATTCTTCTAGGTCCATTTTCACATCTGCGACTTAGAAAAAGAAATAGTAACTTGTAGGTCAAGGAAAGGGGCTGCCACAGTAACTCTTGGGTGGCAGTTTGTGGGTACCTTGTTGGTAAATTTCCTAAGAGGTGTGGAAGACATAGGTAGAGGTGGAAACAGGGTATTTGTTTGGAGAGAAGAGAGTGCAAACATGAGGTGAGATCAAAATATATGGTGAATGTTTAAATTTAAAAAATAATTCGTTACAGTGAAAGACATATTACCATTTATCCCCCTAAAAATACTCCCCTCACTTCAAACATACCTACCTCACTATTCTTTCACTTTCCAAAGCAGTTCTGAAGGTCTTCTATGAGTGTCTTTATGAGGTATGATAAAATATATGGTGAATGCTGTTACTGAGTGCCATCCAGTAGAAAGTCAGGCTTGCAGTAAATATGACAGTGCATCCTCCTCTACTTTATTTACGGGATCTTGCACCATAAGACTTCTGACTCTTACCTGAAGTAAAAATGACCACGAAAGGTAAATATTTTGAATTGATTGAGGACATTGAGACGTCCATGACAACATAAAGACCTGAAAGAGAACTTCTGGAACTGCTTCAGAAAGTGGCAAGAACAATAGAATAAGTGTGTTCAAATAAAAGAGAGGATGTGGAGGGGATTAAGGGAAATATGTCTTGTAGTCAAATCATTTTTTAAAAAAATTCAAATATTCAACATATGTTTTGATCACACGTGTCAGATTCCTAGAACTGTTGTAACAAGTTACTGAAACAACTGGTGTAAAGCAATAGCCATGTACTTGCTCACCATTCTGGAGGTCACAAGTCTGAAATCAAGGTGTTGGCAGGGCCATGCCCCCTCTGAAGTCTCTAGGGCAGGATCCTTCCCTGCCTTTGCACTGACTGGTAGCTGTACCACTCCAGTGTCTGCCTCTGGCATCACATGGCCTCTTTTCTGGGTGTCCTCTAGGTCTCTGTACCCAAATCTCCCTCTCTTTCTCCTATAAAAGTACCAGTCATTCAATTTAGTCATGGGATTTTACTCACTTTAAGGATCATCTCATTTTAACTTTATTTCATCTGCAAAGACTCTCTTTCCAAATAAAATCATATTGATAGGCACCTAAGTGTTAGACTTTTGGTGGTGTTATTCCATGAACTATAGTATGTAAAGCAACAATGGAAGACTAGAAAGATTTTAGCTGGGTTAATGTGCTTGGATTTTGCTTTGTATTTGGTCAGTGTGCAGGTAGAAAAGCTTGAGATGACATCATTCTTAGAATCCTAATCCAGCAGCAGAATGTAGGATGGGGAATCAAGAAAGCATGCATATGGGATGGCTAGCTGTCAGGAGGTTACTGAGTTAGTCTAGCAGACAGAGGCACAGCTTGCCAATATGAATGATGATACTATTTCCATGGCGGAGGTATTATGTTAGTGGGATCAATGTTGGATGGGAGATGGGAATGAAGAAGTGGAGGATGGATATAGAGGGAGGAAAGAAGAGAGAAGAAAAGAGAAATGATGGAAAGGAGGAGGGGAAGGGAGACAGGAAGGGAAAGGGAAAGGAATGGAAGGGAGAAAGACAGCTGAGGGATGTCATCCAAAAATCTACACAGATATGGAGGAAAAGGAAAAGATAAACTAGTGTCTTGGTTACTTTTCTTTTGTTGTTGAGACAAAATAGCTGACACCCAAAGTGAAGGAAGGAGAGGCTTATTTCTTACTGTTCTTGGAGATTTCAGTCCATACTTAGCTGGTTCCAAGGCAGGGTGGCATGG
>RJWT010001457.1:0-36531 GCA_004365215.1 Cuniculus paca
AACATTCAAAGATATCCAGGAAATTAAAAACTCCATTGAAAGTTGGCAAAATTGCTTGAAAGAAACTGAAGATAGACTTTCAGACCTTGAAGACAGGTGTGCAGCTTGTGATCAGGAAAGGAAAGACCTCTTCAAAATAATGAGGAACCAGGAAATAACAATTCAATGACTGCAAGATGATGCAAAGTGAAATAATTTAAGTGATAGGTATCAATGAAGAAGCAGGGGTCAACATAAATGACATTAAAATTCTATTTACAGAAGTAATAGCATAAAACTTTCCAAACATGGGAAAAGGTCAAGAGATTTAGGTAAGTGAGGCATATAGAACTCCAGCTAGCCATAACCAAAATAAATCTATACCCAGACATATAATAATCAAGATCCTAAAAATTCAACACAAGAACAGAATCTTAAAAGCTGTTACAGAAAAGAAACAGATCACCTATAAAGGAAAACCCATCAGAATCATGGCAGACTTCTCAACACAAACCATCAAGTCAAGAAGAGCTTGGAGTGAAATATTTCAAGTCCTGAAAGAAAACAACTTCCAACTCAGACTGACATACCCTGCAAAAGTATCTTTCAAAATTAATGGAGAAACAAGATACTTCCATGACAAAGAACAACTCAAGGAATTCATGATTGCCAAACCAACCCTACAAAGAATACTGAAGGATATTTTAGAGAGATAAAAAAGATCACACTTGCAGGAACAGTGGCAGAGAGGGATCACCAAACACGGCAGACAACTGGAGGGGAAAAGTAGACAGCCAACAGCTGGAAAATAGCATGGCAGAGCCAGTGCATGTTGGCCATAACCACTAATGTAGATGGCCTCAATTCACCAATAACAAGAAACACAGGCAGAGTGGATCAGGAGACAAGATCCATCAATATGCGCTATACAAGAAACACAGTGAACTCAAAAGGAAATTCAAAGACTAAAAGTCAAAGGAGAGAACACAATGCTGAATGTGACAGGGAACCAGAAAAAAAAAAAAGTAGGGGTAGCTTGCACATCAGCTGCACAATGGAAAGATATGGCATTTCTATACAATGGAAAGCTACTCAGCTATAAAAAAAAAAAAGATAACCTTGAGGCTCTTGCAGGTAAATGGACACAACTTGAGATCATGCTCATAGGTGAAATGGTTCAGAGTCACATGGGTGAACATTGTGTTGCCTCCCTACTATAAAAGACTAAAGAAATTAGTGGGATCCAAAATGCAAAATAAAGGTTGTGAAGGTGAAAGGGGAGATATCTACAGGGGGAAGGCAATGGCCATTGTTAAATCTATTATCCCGTTTTGAAACCCTGTATTATCTTCATTGTTCTGTTTAGCTTGGCTTTATTGTTGTTATGTTTGATTTTATTATATTTGATGGCATGGACAGCTATTTCAAAAGTAACAAAATGGATTATAGTAGCCATTATTGATTTCCTATTATCTTGTTTCAAAACCCTGTATTGCTCATTTTCTTTTGATTGGTATTATTCTATTTTGCTTTGTTTGATTTTATTATGTGTGATGGTATAAGCAGCTACTTTGAAGATAAGATGGTAGCCACTGCTGTATTTCAACTGCCTTGTTTTGAAGTCTTGTATTGCTTTGTTTGGATTGGTTTTATTCTCTTCTGCTGTGTTTGATTTTATTGTGCCTGATGGTATAGGAAGTTATTTTGAAGATAGCAAGAGGTAACATGGTAGCCATTGTTGCTTTATATTTATCTTGTTTTGAAGTCTTGTGTCACATTCATTGTTTTGTTTTGATTGACTCTATTCTGTTTTATTTTTTTCGGTTTTATTCTCTTTGAAAAAAAAAAGTAAGCTAGCACACAAAAGATGATAAAGTTGAGAAGATTATAGTTAGGCAGAGCTGGAGCAACCATGGCTGACATCCTCATCTTCTTTCATTTAGTAGTAAGCACATTTACTCTTCAGCAACTCTGAATTTTCACTCTTGCAACTGTAAACATCCCAAGTAAATTAATATTACAGAACTCATAAAAGAAACATTGTCTTATATTGCAAATGTACAAAAACTCAGTCCCAAATTTATAACCTAGACAAATCCACATTTTGACTACAGAAAGGACACCTTACTTTAGACATTTGTACTACACTGTGGAATTACTGTGACATCTGTGGCATATTGTATTACTTGGTATACAAGGGAGAAGTGGTAGATTGTGAGAGTAAACTCATTAACAGTATTATGAACACTATAGTGAAGTAGTATCTATACCAGGATATTGAATTTACATGGTTAAAAACAGATTATTTTCTTCAAGATGAGACCAGAGGTGATCTGGAATATTCTGATTATGTATCCACCCAATAGTAGTCTGTGGAAGCAAAAAGGAAACCTGGGACTAAAACATGATTTTTCCCTTTGCCATAGTTTACTGGGCACTGAAACTGAATGGTCTCTTAAAAGTCTTCCAGACAAGACAGATTCATCTCTTACCACTTATGTCTATCCTGAAAAATCATGAAGCAATCTAGGGATCCTTCTGCATCAAACTATACGCACACTTCTCCAAGGTATACAGTTTAATTACAATTAGCTGCCTCTGATAAGCACATATAAAGGTGGGAATGAAGTATTTTGTAGTAAGAGCTAACTGGTGGTGCATGCCTGTAATACCAGCACTTGGGAGGCTGAGGGAGGAGGATCACGAGTTTGAGCTTAGCTGAAGCTACATAGTGAGTTCAAGACCAGTCTGGACTACATAGTGAGACTCTATCTCAAAAAAAAAAAAAACAAAAAAAAAAAAACCAAACCTGACTGAACAACCAAGATGCTATATTCAGTGTGCTCTTATTTCACAAGGTGCTTTTCCTTATGCCAAGGAAAAGCATTAAGTAAATTTCACGTTAAGAATAAGGAGGAGTGTTCATGGAGCCCAAGTTTCATGTCAACAGCTCCTTTAATTTTTGGCTCCAAGAACACAACATACTAATACAGAGGATTCCTTTTTTTGAAATGTGTTTCATTTAACAATGCTTCCTGTCACTACAGAGAAATTGTCTTCTTACATTTGACACTATGTTTCCAGTTGTACCACTATGATCTGGAAAGGAGACAGCAAATTGTTCTGGACTCTGAAGCAGAAAGTAAATAATCTGTATCTTGCCAATTCTGTTACTCATAGTTAAAATGGTAAAATAAAGGATTAATAAGTGACTTAATTAAAAGTCTATGTCTATTTTCATTCAAAGTTAGATTGCATCTTCTTTAAGTAAATACTGGGTTACTACACAAAGTACATAAAATAAGTTAGTATTTGTCAGTCTTTGACGAGCATAATTCTTTTTTCTGCATTGGCATACAATATGTAAATGAACACATACACATATTCTTATCATCCTATGTGTTTCATCTAATGGAATATCATTAATAAGTAACACCCAGTTCCATTTGGAAGATGGAAATTATAACCTTTCTACCAATAGAGAAGGAGAGCCTCTTATAATAGGGAATATGCATTCTTCTATCATGAACTAAACTGCATGTTTATAGGGCAAAAGACTTGTTTAAAGTGATTTCTTCGGAACCAAGTGTATGTTTTAAGAATATGCCACACAGACCCTAAGGGAACGCATTCGGGTTTTTCTTAATTTGATAAAAATGGACAGAAGACAAAATGAAAAAAGATTTATTTCCTGTGTTTTACCCACTGTCAATACTGTATTTCTGATGCAATATATTTGCCAAAAAACTCTTCAGCTTTTATTTTCCATTTAAACAACTACAATATTTACAAGCTGTTTAGAATAACACTCAGAAACACACACACACTCACAGACACACACAAATACATACATAAATCCTTATCTCTGGTTTACACCAAATGCTGGTAAAGGTGATGAATATTTTCCAGAGCCCATGATCAGAAAAGGGAGACCCACTTTCCTTCCTCATGCCCACTCTCCTGGAGTTATTTTTAATATTATTCCTTCCTTTTCTAATGCAGAGCTCACTACCAGACTTGTGCAGGGTTAACATAATCATTTTTTAGAATTTAAACTACAAGCTTTTAAAAAGCGTAAGCAGATATAACCCCTCCTCCTATTATTTTGGTTGTAGAATCAAGTTTTATGTATTAAAAAAAATCTTTTTCAATCATAAGTATACAAAACCCAAGAGCCATTTGGAGCAGCCATCTTCTCTGTTCTTAATTCTAGGACATCACCTCATCTGCACAGGTAACCCAGGAATTCATCCCCAATACATGTCAGATGTTCCTTTGTTCCTTCTAGCATGGCTTCACTGAATCATAAATTGTCAGGTACAGAGCTGAGGCATATGAAAAAATTAGAATCCTATATAATAGGTGTAAGTCTTAGAACAAAGTTGTCATATAACCTTGCAGTGACAATTGGCTCTAGTTTCCCCACAGAACATTATGTTGATCTCACAAAATAGCAGAAAATGAAGTTCAGCTCACAAATGAGTTATTTACTAATTCACAAAGAAAATGTGGCTCATAGATAACAAAAAGAAATTCTTATCACACATAATTCTTGACATGTGACTCTGGTAAGGTGATTCATTGCAGAAAATATACCTCTGTTTCCAGCAAAATTAATACCCTGTGCCTATCCTACTAAATCTATAATAATTAATTCCTTTCCAATTACAGTTCTTAACTAAATATTTAACAAGTTTAAAATGAGAAGATCAGTTTATCACCTAATTATTTGTAAAAGAAGTGAAACGAAGAGGGGATGGCTTTTAAATACTTATTTTTTTAAAAAAGTTATACACATCCAATATAGTACTAAAATTTATGCTGCCTAAATACATGGTAATGTCTAATTTCCTGTTTCCCTTGCTCAATAAAAATCAATATCCACGTAAGACTAAAACAGAGAATTCAAAGTCCGTTAACAGGTTCCATGTACCATCTTATCTTGGACATTTTTCTCTCTGCTAACCTTGGAGTGAAAAGGAAAGCCTCTAAAATAAAATATATCTTATCTGAACAACTGAAGGTTAAATGAAAAAATTAACTGCATCCGTATTCAGACAGAGTAACTTTATATGATTACAACACACTATGAAAGAAAATGAGAGTTAAATACTGAGCATTTAAAAAGTACCCCCGACTAACAAAAACCAGAAAGGGATTTGTCTATGTTTATGAAAAATTAGAAATAAATATAAAAATAACAATCTGGGCAACAGTTCATAGTTTAGGAGTTAGAACAAATTTTTAAAGTTCCCACATAAAACTATTATTTATTTTTTCAAGTCACATATTTATTTAGGATGAAATATGCTTAAAAGTTAGCTCAAATTTTAAAAAACTCATTATTTTAGACACTGGATAAGTAAGTTTAAACGATCCAATTCTGGATGAACAACTCAGTTCAGCAATACATCAAATGAAGTTTCTAAGCAGAGCTGTAAGAATGCTGCTTAGAAGAAAAGTAAAATTCATTAAGGTTAAGTTATCCCTGTTTAGATGTATTTTATATTTTGATAGGTGTATTTTATATTTTGATAGGACATGGGAAAAAACAAAGAATATTTCACCTTTTTAATGAGCTACAGTTTTCTAAGTAAACACTCGTTTTTTTCACTGCCTGACATTTGGTACCAAAATAATTTTTCATATAGCTTTCAGGATGGAAATACTGTCTGATATCTTCTGTTTCAAGGATTAAAAGGTATTTTAGATATACTTGAAATATTTTTCAAAACATTGCAAGTCTAATGGAATTTAATATTCCAGTAATGAAGGCAGACACTGATTAACTTTGTGCACTAATTTCTTAAGAGGTAATTAACTTTTGTTTTATCTTAAAAAAATAAAGACACCCTCACCATTACTCTACCAAATTCCTTAAACATGTTATGTTAATCTAGATTCTTGGAAAAATTAAAGTTTAGTAAAAAGTCAACAATTAAAGTTATCAAGTATTGAAAATGGTATACAAAGAGAGTTCACAAGGTAAAGGTAAAAGATTACCAAAAGCTTAATTTGGAATTATAAAATGGTTTTATCATTAAGAGGAAAAAACTTTAAAAAGATAACCACTTTCAACTCACTCCAGGTTATTCTCTCGAAAGGAGAGTAAAAAAATCAAACAAGATAACACAAAGGATTCAAACATGCAACTGCACTTTTTAAAGAAAGTAAATAAAAAGGCAATGCTTTAATTATATATTTTTGCTTTTAAATTACGGAACTCCGAAAGTTTGGGCAATTATGAACGAACATATGCTGAATGAAGTATTGTACATTAATGAAAATGGTTAAGGAGAGAATCTAAATGAATAGCTCGCTATTCTCTGTGGGGAGGAGCCAAATTGTATGATCAATTTACTATACAGAAATAAACACTTTATAATTTGAATCAAATTAGTAAGACATGAGTCTTTCAACTATCACTACTTTCCTTGATGTAATTAGAAAAGTATTATAACTCTTAAAAAGACTATCAGTTTTCGACTTAAAAAAATAAGAGCTCAGCTTCTTTTAGGGTTCCTAATTTATAAATCCATTAGAGTTATATAACAAAAGCCAGCTTGTTTTGAGAAAAATGTTCACCAACTGCTATTCTGAAGTAAGATTCAACATATATGTTTCATACAAAACTGAGTCTTGTATTTGGAATCTAGCTTTTCAGTATATATAATGTGTTTAACAGTTTGGGGAGGATGGTGAGGAATAGAATTCTAGCCTTTCTGAATGAATCATCTCAGGTTTAGATTCTCTTTTGTTCTTTTTCTGTGTAGGAAAATGGATTATCTTTGACTTGAGATTGAAAAGCCTGCATTTAACTCCATCTCCGCAACGATCGTGAAAGGATCATATTCATTTCAGAGGGGGCGAACAGCAGGGAACATAATTCTTCTGAGAAGATTTAAAATAGATCACATATTCAGTTTCAGAAAACAAAACAAAACAAAACTGAACTTATGATATACTGTAATTTGCCAAAATGAGGAAAATCTAGAATATGACACTATTAGAAAAATATACTTTTAAATGGTCAATTTAAAAAGGGATCCTTTGTGCAAAGGGTCAGTAAATTATTTGACAAATATTTCTAAGCAGTACAATTTCCAAAGTGTGAAGTCTATGAAAATGTCAACACAAGGCACATTGGGCTCTGAATGACTACAAAATTTAAAATTAGCAAAAAAAAAAAAAAAAAAAAGGGGAGGGGGGGTTGAAGTGGAAATGCAGAAAGATTCTGTATGTCACCTATTTACTTTCTCAGTTTCTGTTCCCTTCACTGCCACATTATGCTTCTGTGAGATGTATATTAGAACCAGAAGGGAAAATACTTTTCTCTTTTCACCTCATTGAAATACACAATAAACATACACGGTCCAACATGGTAACCACTAGACACATGCAGCTACTGAGTACTTGAAATATTACCAGTGCCACATGTTGAAATGGTAATACTTTAGATATACTGGATTAAATAAAATGTATAAAAATTAATCTTACCTGATTCTTTTTACTATCTACTCTTAGGGAGCAGAGATGGTTGCTCCTAAATGCTCAGAGGAGATGAAGAATTTTCTTTGGAATTTCAAACCAAAAGGAAATTTTTCTTAAGAATTTAGAAATCCTAAAAGTTGAAAATTAAAACTAAATTGCAGTTCTCACATAGTCCAATTGTAAAACTGTGTTATATATTTCCCTGAATACACTTTTTAAAAAAATCAATATAATTTATGAAACAATATATGAATTAAATCAATTTCACAGTTATAAATATTTCAAATTACAAGTACACACTATAAATTACATGAAATAAAATTCAAGTACTAGAAAAAGAAGAGGGGATGGAAACAAAAAGTAAACTTATTAAAGAGGAATATAATGATAAGAACTGCACCATTTGCGTATTTTTGTTTGAAAAAATTTTACTTGAGAAACTGAACTGCATATGAGTAACTTCAAAAGCTAATACTTAAAATAAAAAGCAATCAATCTTGTCTTTAAATTCCTGGACATTCATCTTCTTCCTTGAAAAGCAAAAGCATTTTCTTTCCAGAACCAAACCCAGCAGAGCCTGCCCCATGCAGAGAAGCACAGGGGATACACTGCGAGGAGTTCATCTGAGATGTGGACACAGTAGCTGGCAGTGGTGTTCACATGACTGATCCGCTGACCATTGGCTCCGGGAAATGTCAAGGATGAAGTTATGTGTATCTTGAGATTTCATACTCATCTCAGAGAACACATACAATGTACTGGCATGAAGTATAAACTACTAACCAAAAAAAAAAAAAGCAGCACAGTTCCTGTTAACTGTATCAGGAAAGGGAAGGGGTTAATCCCAAAGGCAATTTAAATAATGGTATTTTATATATAAATAAATGTTCTGAGAAATCTCAGAATTTAGTGCATTGTAAAAAATTAGTGCAGTTTTTTTCTATTAAAGTTTTTAGTGTTCGAGGACTAAGATAAATCTACCTCTGTTCATCTTCTTTCTCACTGTACATTAAACTTTTATACTGCTATGTATCAAATTGAACGCTTCTACATGGGTCTGTCTAAAAATCAAGGTGAATGGATTTCATGTTCCATGACAAAACATGGCAATTATTTTTGGCAAACAAATTAGAAAAATATGAGATCATAGTTTAGAAATGAAGAGTTTGTTGATTTAAAGCATAGGCAATGCATAGGAAAAACTTTTTAAAGATGTATTTCAACAGAAATTTATCCTTCATGCAAATGTTTTCTCAGCAGCTAACTTAAAAAAATATTTCAGCTTTATTTGGGGATGGAGGCAGGGTGGAGGACGAAGGAGAGGAGCTTAGCCACGTCACTGTTCTCCAGGCTCTCCCACACAGGACTGAAGGGATCCCTGCAGGCATCTTCTGCTTGCTCCTCTCTTTTGCCAATGTCTCGGAAATGAGACAGTAAAGAAATGCAGCTACAAAACACCAGCTCATACTTCAGCCCCGAGTTCTAGTACCCCAGTTTCAATTATAGTCACATATTTGTCATCAATCTGGACCAGAAGCACTGCCTTGTCGATGTGGGATCTCGTACCTGGATCTCTGCTGCAAGGCACCCATCGGTGAATCACCTGATAATTCAGAACAAAACAAGCAGTTAGTGGAGGAGACCCTGTGTGCACTAGCAAACTTCAATCCCTCAGGAGTTGAAGGAGCCGTTCTGCTTTAGAATTAAGCATAAATATATAAATTAACTAAAACCATAAGCATAAGTGAGTCAGACTAAAAAAGAATCACAGCATGTAAAAGAACTTACATGGCCTTCCATGCCCTCCTGGGGACTCCACTCTTTCCAGCTGTTTCTTCCAGCTTTTAATCGGATTCCCTCATCAGGCCATTGCAGCTCTTTCCTTTTTGACAAATTGATCCCTTCCAGAATTTGACTAGGATCCACAATCTAAATTGTAAATAAACAGGAGTTATTCCAATTTATTTTTTTCTTTGGTGATGAAAGTAATATAACCCCAAACAAAATTTTTTGCGCAAGACTTTTTATACATGTACTCTACTGTACACAGTGGAATGAAGAAAGAAAAGGGAAAAAAAAACCACCTAAAGAGCCACCTTCCCCATTCTTTTCAACCTACTTTATTATTGCAACAGGCACAGGGCAATGATGAATAGGAAACAAGTATCACCATTGCAAAAACAGCTTACTTTACCCATTTTTAAGCTGCCAGAAACTTTTTTTCCCTAACGTTCCAAAGTGCTCTAGTCTTCTGACTAAAAATATAAGGGGTGTTTTCGCAAGAGTCCTTCAGACAACAAAGAAGACAAAAACAAAAGAGCAACAGAAACAGCACAAGAAGACCTCTGAGCTTACTCACTTGGACTCTGTAAATCACTTCCCCCTTTCTGGCATGTGAATTACTGGCAGGACTTAAGGTGCTCCCTAGTTGGGCATCAGTGGCACTGTTCTGACCTCCGTCTGTCCCAAGAAAGCCCACAAGAGTGTGATGTTTGCAAGCTGGGATGCTTTGGCTGGAGCTGCTGGAAGAGGGAAGGCCATGCTGCACACAGGCTGCACTCTGGCTGGAGGGTTCCATTGGGTTCACCATAGACAGGCGGGACTGGATGGATGACGGTAAGTTTCGTAGTGATATCTGGCTGGTGGAAGAGCGCCGACAAGGCACAAATCCTGTGGTGGACATCCGGAGCGATGAATGCCGGCTGCTGTAGCAGTAGGAAGACTGGCTGGCTACGGAGGCCCGAGCAGGAGACTGTCTGACCAGGCTTGACTGCACAGAGTGAGCGCTTTGGCTGGTGCCTGCAGGAGCAGCAAGAACAACCCTCATGTCAAGGAGGATGAGTCACCCACCGCACATCTGTGCTACAGTTTCTAACCTTCCCCCTTTAGCAACCACTTGGCAATGTCACAAAACCTGATATTTATGCCCAAAACCTTTAAAATTATCAACAGTAAATAAATACCTGACTTTTTCTTGTATGTTTTTATAATGTATTCTTATTTCCTAAAGTTTTAAAAAAGAATTTACACTGTGGGATGGGGCATAAGCAAGACAAATCATTTTCAGCAGGTATCAAGATTTAAGGTTGAGATAAACCCTAAAATATCTCACAAAAATATTTTAGGACAAGAATAACTCTTTAGTACATTAGAAATGAAATATGGAAACGAGACAAATATTTACAAAGAAATACTGCATGATCTCACTTACATGTGGATTCTTAAAAAGTTGAACTCAAAGAAGCAGAAAGTAGGAAGGTGGTTGCCAGGATAAGGGAGAAATGAGGAGCTGCTGGTCAAAGGCTATAAAGTTCCAGTCAGGCAGGAGGAATAAGTTTTGGAGATTTATCATTGCACAGTACGCTATCTTTAAGGGTATGTCCTACACTTGAAAACTGTTAAGTGAGTAGATCTAAAATGTTCTTACCAAATGGTATGTAGGATATGAGGTGATAGAAATGTTAAGTAGATTGACTTAATCATTTCACAATGTACTCAAATATCAAAGTATCATGCTATAAACCAAAAATAAGTACAATTTTTACTTGCTGATTAGAAAAATGTTTAAGGACCTTCCACGTGGCAAGTTTTTTCCTTTTTTGGGGGGGTACCAGGGATCAAACTCATGACCTTGCGGCTTGCCAGGAAGGCACTTGTGCGCTGAGCTACATCCCCAGCCACACGTAGCAAGTTTTATAGCTATTTTTCAAAGTACATTCCTGCCCTTTTGATCTATTCCAAAGATGAGTTACACCCCTACAAACACAATGAATAACACAGTCACTTAGTGTACATACTACTACTGAATGTAAATTATCAGTGATACTGAATAGCAGGTTCTTTTGCATTCTTCTTCAAGTGGCTTTCGGTGATTCTTTGAACTTTTTTCTGACTAATAAGAGTAAAGTGAAAATCATCAGGAAATAGTCATTAGTTATAATATTGAGAACTTAGCACCATGTACTTTATACCTAAAAATAAAAAGCAAGTGAGTGTAAAATGTGTATTTAAAAAATCACATTAGAAATTTCTGGTTTTCACACAGAAGAAAAAAAAAAGAACATCTTAAATGTTGACCACAGATCTACAGAGTCTGAATTCTAATCTCACTGGAATTGTTTCTTGAATGCATGTACATGTTTTAAAGCTGTGTCTGATCCTTCGTTAGAGGCACAGGAGACAGCTGCCTTAGAGCGGCACAGGGAAACACACGAACCCTGACTGGTGCTGCACTTCATGAGGGCTGGAGGTCTCCTGGGAAAGGTAAGTCAGCAAAAGCACACCTTCATGGCCTTGGGATAGAGACAGCTTTCCTTAAATAGGATTTTTAAAAAAGTGCTAAGCAAAGTGAAAAGTGAATTGTTCTATACTAAAAGACTTCCCATTATGAGAAGGCAAGCCATTTTTTACAGGAATAAAATGGAAAATCAGAGGACAAGCTGGAAAATATATTTGTAGCACAGAAAACTGACAAACTGTTCAGACAGAGAACACACATAAAATCAGTAAGAAAAAGCCAAGTAGAAAAACAGGCAAGAAACTAGAATAAGCCTTCTGGAAAGAAAACAGGTAAAATCATTAAAAACTTGCAATTCTGGGTATCAGAGCAATGCAAATTAAAACAACGAAATTAAAAACTGCTCCATCAATTAGGCGCTGGCACAAACCCTTAGTCCTACACTCTAGGAGGCTAAGGCTGGAAGACAGCAAGGTTAAGCCCAGCCTGGGCAATTTACTAACTTATCAAGACCTTGTTTCAAAATAAATAAAAATAAAAGGGCTACAAATACAGATTTGTGCCAAGGCCCTGGGTTCAATCCCTAGTATTGAAAACCAACTGAGCAACCAACCAACCACCCATCCACCCTGTCTCTTGACTTCCTCAGCAAACAGGGTGCAGAGGAGAAAACTGACACTACTCAAAGTTGGGAAAAGACTAATGCTGCAAACATTCTTTTAAGACTCTTAGGGTATCAACTGGTAAGAAAACTTTCTGGAAAGACTTTTGGCATTAGGTAGCAAGAGTCTTATTCCTAAAAGTAAGTTTTGTCCTACTGATTTTCTTTAGCCAAAGAAACAGTAAGTGATTATAAAGACTTACATACAAAAATTATTGCAACATTATGTCAGAAGAAACCAGTCATTTTCCATTAAGAAGTTAAACAAAATATAATTAAATATTAGCCTTTAAATTGTATTTTCAAAGAATTCTTAGTATTTTTAAAATTTCTGTCAAACATCAAGTAAATATATACAGACATTATATATACATATGAATAAGTAAAAAAAATAGGATAATGTACAACTGAGAGTTGAGAAAAATAATCTATACATTTCCAAGTAGATAACATGCATTCCTCTTTCTATATGCATACTAATGGGTCCCTACAGCTAAGGGGCTGACACTGCACATATGCCTATACTTCCTGTTACCTAGTGTTGGAGGGTAAGAAGTGACAGGCGGATGGAGTCCCACTCCTGATCCCTGCCCAGGATTTCCAGTGTTTCCCTGGGACACATTGTTGTGGGGATCACTGGCAGTTGTGGTGTTGTTACCAGTACAGGAAGTTCCACCTCCTGTGTCAGAATCTTCGATATTGCCCCCACTGTTACATCCAGCTCCACAACCTTTCCTTAACCTATGAACAAATACAAGGTGGGAAGGATTATCTCAAGATTACTTCACAACAGATAGGTAGTTCTTTTCTCAATCATCTTAAGCCGTTATGTACTAATGTCCACCTATGAAAGTCTTCCTGGTGTAATCAATATTCCTGGTATAATCAATATAAAGAAGTCTTTTTTGAAAAAGTGGTTTAAGAACTATATCCTTCTTATACTCATTGCTTCATGTCTACCTAATGTACTTCACTTTTATATAATCTATCATCTTTTATACATTGTAATGGAAACAGCAGAAAACATGGTTGCACCATTAAGATCACAGCTATAAACAGAATTCTTGTCAGTGTCTATTCAGTGACTCTGAAGTATGAAACTCCTGAAAACCTAACTTATTTATACTGTACTCTAGCACACTTCAAGAGGCATGGCTGTGCACCTATCTTTTTCTGTCTTCACTGTAGGGCAACGAGCAGTCCTGGTTGGCTGTCACTGTCTCATTTTGGCATTGAAAATCCTATACCCCAAGAAGGTCATCAGTGTTAGGCAAATCAGAATATCTGAGTATACTGTCTCTATTTTTCTTAAGGAGAAAGAGTTTAACATCTTCCAGGTTAATTCCAACATGAGAAATTTTTTTTTGGAAAAGAAAATGGTTTTGAACACTACTCTGGTTTATATTACTTTTCCTGTTCCACTAGAAACTGATGTTAAAATGGTAGGAATTACTCCTTAAGCATTGAGAAAAAAATTAAAAATACTCAATTAAGAGTTCATTGCTCTAATCACTAGATTCTATTTTTCTTAAAACTCTGATATTTAAGAATCTGAAAAGAATGATTGACAATTTTTCTTACCATATGCCAACTATAATGTTCCTAAACCTTATATTATAATTTACTAGACAAAAATCAGAGAAGAAACTCATATGCATACTTCAACACACTGAAGATCTGAGACTTGGGTGATGATTAGATTGTTTCACAAGATGGGGGCGGGGCAAGAGAATGCATCATGCAACCAGGAGTTAACCTGTGCAGAGCACACCCCCTACTGCTGAAACAGAATGACAAAATAGAAGAAAGTAACTCACAAGTTTTCTTATGTTTTTCTCTTAATTTGCCCTGTCTGATCAGCTCACACATTCTGATACTGGCAATATCACTACACCAGAGTCAAAAATTAAAAATGAAAAGGTAATTGTGCAAGGTTCCAGCAAATACTAGAGCAATGGTTCCTCTTTTTTGGTTTTTTGAAACCGGGTCTCACTACTGCAGGCAGTACTAGAACTCACTATGCTGGTCTTGAATTCACAGTGATCCTCCTGCCTCAGCCTCCCTAGTGTCTGGATTGCAGATGTGCACCATCACACCTAGCTCTAGAGCAATGGTTCTTAATTGAAGTTACATATTACATTTATCTAATAAGATTTTAAAGACAAAGATGTCCAGATTCTGCTTCTTGAAGTTCAGATATAACAAGTTTATATGGTGCCATGGCAACTATATTTTTTTCTACAAGTTTCTCAGGTGAGCTAATGCACATTGCCTAAAAGAGGGTCAGGGTATATGCCACTGAAAAAAACACAACTCCAAGCCTTACCTGTGCCAAGTTGACACTACAAAGTTTCTGATATTTCCCAAGCTGATAGGTCCTCCAAGAATTTCTTTGAGCTGTTCATGGCTGTCAGAGTAAGAAGTTGTCAGGGGAGAGACAAAGATTGGGTAGCCAATAGGCTGATCACAAGATGAGTTTATCATGTTTCGTAGAGCTTGCTTTGCATTCTGGATGCTACCTCTCTCTGGGTTACGGTTTCGTAGAAAAACAAGTTCTTGCTGTTGCCCAGCCCAAAGACCTCGGACACACTCCTTGTTCACCTGGAAACCAAAATACATGAGAGCCAGTTAAGGGGCCAAGAACATAATTCAGAGAGAAAGAACAGAAATAAGAGTGATACAGAAGACAGTAAGACAACTTGCTGTGAAAAGCTGGAAAAAATACAACTAGGTAGATAACATCTGAATAGGAATTAACCACTTTTCCTTTCTTATTAGTGGACTGGAAAGCACCTACAGAGTTCTTTCCCCTACTATGTCTTATAAAATTATCAAGTAAAATAAGAAGTAGCATATTTTTCAAGTTGAAAGGATGTTAGTGGTTCTTTGGGAACTGATTAAAGGATGTAGATAAAAATAAATCATTATAAACTATCAAAATTAAACAGAAACTAAGCCTCCTAGAGCTTTGAGATATTTAGGTACATCCATCCCCAAGAAAAAGTTAGAGTGAATCACTTATAACTATAAATCACTCTAGTCTATGCTTCTAATCACTATTAAGCATAGACTATGCTATTATTTTGCAATCTAGGAATCACAATATGTATATTAGCAACACGGTGCTGACTTTTTAATAGATGCTGTCCCAGTTGCATATGGAATAGACAAAATACCTGACATACAATGGATAAGAGATGCCAACGCTGGAGTAAACAAAAATTTTTTAAGCCTTTGTTGCACTTGAGAAAATTTCAGAGAACACAATAAAACGCTGCCTGCATCTAAGTAAGTTAAGTACTCATAAACAACAAATGCTAAGGTAGTATGTTCATTTCTTTTTTTCCATAAAAAGTTTCAATCACTGTGATAAACTTTGAATCAAGTTATACAAGTTCTTTTTTTTTTAAGACACAAATAAATGATTACAAAACTCACTTTAATGACTCTGAAACTCAGGTAGCGTCTATTGAGCATGATGATTTTATACTCATTGGTGCCATCATCCATGACATGCCGCAGAGCAAGCAACGAGGGAGAGTTAGCGAGGACTGCACTCCGCCATGCAGGGTCCCCTTCATGGGCGATCACGAGGTTCTTCTCATGTGACACAATGGCTTCATAGAGCACAGTGGGGTCATCATACTCATCTGGAGAAGTAAAATGATCCTAAACAGAGAAATATATATATATTATGGAAAAGAAAATAACAACTTCTAGGACGATAACTTCTAATGAAGATTCTTTCAAACTATTTTAATATAAATATTTCCTATCAATGTGCACCCATGTTTATAGCAGCACAATTTGTAGCAGCTAAATCTTGGAAACAACCCAAATGCCCATCAACCGCAGAATGGATATAAAAGATGTGGTATTTTTATACAATGGAATATTATTCAGCTATAAAAAGAATAATCTTGAGGCTTTTATAGGTAAATGGAGACAATTTGAGACCACACTCATAAGTGAAATAAATCAAACTCACATTTATAAAAATCATAGTCTCCCTAGTGTAAAAAAATACTAAAAATAAAAAATTGAAAGAGTAATAAGACCCAAAGTGTACAATAGCTATTGTAACAATGAAACGAAAAAAAGTGCTCAAAAGGAAAAAACAAATGGGATAGAGGAAAGTAGAAAATGAAGAAAGGAAGAGCTTGATTGTATGTAGGTATACATATATAAATGTATGTTTGTAACTATACTACTAATCTCTGTTAGTTCATCGAAAAGAACAGTTTGTGCTGTCATTGTTTATCTTTTTATGCCTAGATCTTGTAACCTGAACAACTACTTCTAAGATAACAATATGCAATATATTAATTAGTGTTGATTTCTTATTTTTTTGAAATTCTGTATCATTTCTATCCTTTTTTGTTTTGTTTTTTAAAATAAAAATATTTCATATCAACATATTAGTATTATTAGGAATAAAATTATAGTCTTAAATATAACTAGGTTAGGAACTGCTATACTACTTTTGTGAATTCTTTAATTCTCTCCTCCAGGTTATAAACAAGTATCATTTCTAATTTTTATGTATTGCCTTTCCTCTTCCAAGTTGATTTTTCCTATTTTTAGTCATTTTGTTTTCAATCAGTTATTTCATTGTTACCATTTAAGAGGATCTAAAAAGGCATCTATATGGTGTTCTTTTTTTTCCACAAAGTTCTTTTTACAGAAAGCAACTTCTGTGGAGTAATTCTAATATACTATTTTCCGCCCAATCTCTAGTTACAATATGGCTCAAAGCTCTGACCTCTGAGGACAGATTAAGGGTCTCAGTTCTACAGAATTTTGTCAGTCTTCCTTGAAGAGCTGCTTGGTCTTAATGACTACTCACTCATTCCACACATAGTATCTACCATGTGCATGATTCTGCTGTAGGTAGTATGGATGAAACAAAAAGAGTATATGAAACGTATTTTTCTTTTACAAAATACAAACTATAGGGGATACATACCAAGATAATCATAATGCAAATCCGAAATTCTAAAATGGCATTATATTAAGGAAAATACAGTACAAATATTGGCTGCCTTCACATTTACAGTTAAGAGGCTGATATACTTCCATATTAAGTAAAGTAACTCATTTGCAGTCCAGTTCAAAGACTGCAGTACATACCCAGCCCCCAAAAGAAGAAGATTAAGAAGACAATCCACCCATGGATGTAGGCCCTCTATTTAGGGGGATAGTACCCATGAAAATAATACTGTACATGTGAGTGATGCTTTATAATGTAAAGATGTTTCCAACATGTCATTTCATTTTACTCAGACAAGAACTTTGTCAAGGAGGTCAAGATAAAACCTGCATTTTACATTATCTCAAAACTGAAGTTCAAAGGTGTTGACTGGCTTCCTAGGCTTACAAAGTTTGTATGTTGTAGTACCAGAACTTCAACATTGCTTCTAACACTTTTTTACAAAATTTTTGAATGCACTCCCCTCAATTAATGTCTTACATGAGAATCCTGGACCCTGAATCTTCCTCTACAGGACTAGAGGATGATATTCATAACATGAAACTGATCAGCAGTTAGACTCCTAAACACACAACAGTTCTCCTGACCTTTTTGTTAGTACTGAGTTTGCACTTCCCTATACCAGCAGATTATCTGATGTCATATGATGTGCTTTCTTACACCAAGTGTTCCATTAGGGAAGGAATGTGATTTTTTATAGTAGTATTAATAATTATTTGAATGAAAAATAAAAGTGCAGGTCCTGGCAATAATCACATTACAAATAAAATGAACACAAAGTTGGAAATCATTAGATGTGTGCAAAGTAGGTAACATTTAATCATTCAAGTATTTGCTTTCATTGGGCTTAAAATGTGAAAAATTTGAAGTTAAAAAATTTTTCATCTGAGGTCATTATCTTTTTCTTTTAAATGCACTGAATTTTGTCTTAAAACTTTAAAGTCAGTATGAATAAGGACAGTTTTATTTTATTTCAAATGAATATTTTCCCTATCATCTTCAAAATAGTATTACATTTTTCAGAGGTTTTCAAATAACCTATCACTTACTAGTAATGCTCTTGAAAAATATGGGATGTTAGCTTAATTCTAATACTTTAGATTGTAGTAAAGTCATTTTAAGAGTAATTTACTTTTTATTTTATGACAAAAGATTCAATCAGATTTGAGCATAGCGAATCCATTTACCACCTGACCCCTATCATCAGATCTGATAACTGGAGTCAGGAACAACAGTAAGAGGATCTCAAGTTCCAGTACCTAACTTCACAATGTATTGTTTTTTTTTCTTTCCTTTTTTGAGATAGATCTCACTACATAGCCCAGGCTGGCCTTGGAGCAGTTCTCCTGCATCAGTCTCCTGAATGCTGGGATTACAGGTGTGTACCACCATGTCAGTTCACAATCCAATCGTTTTTTTTTTAACCTTTGGTACCGAGGATCGAGCTTACAACCTTGCCCTTACTAGGCAAGCACTTGAGCTGCTGAGCTAAATCCCTGGCCCTCACAATACATTCTTGAAATGATCTAGGGTTTTGGCTTTCATTTTAACTGTATTACTGTACTAGAATTATTTAATTAAGGCTAAATCTGTCCCAACCTACTATTATTCCAAGTAACAGAGTAAACAAAATGCACAGCTTAGTAACAGCAGCTATTACCACTCCTCAGGTATGATGCATTTAGAGTTCACAGGCATTCATTTAGGGAAGAGGCATGAAAATCTAGTTAAATACTACAGGGGTCAAAGACCTTACTTTCAGTTTGTCACTGCTTAAATTTTTCTCTAAGTTCATATGCAGATTACCAATCAAATTTACTATTTAAAACACAAGTTCTGGTTTTTAAGATTTACTGTTTTTCCATGAATCTTCATTTTCTTTAGTTCAGACAAGAGCATTTCTCAAAAGATTACTAAAAACATAAAGCAGAAGTCATATGAAAAAGCACCAAATGGAAAAAAAAGAAAAAACAACAAACAAAAAACTCATCTTCTTACCTGATGAAGTTTAATGGACATACGAATTCCGGGGACTACTACTTTTCTTAGCAATTCCATGTCAGCAAAGATCCATTCATCTCGAATTGAAGAAATACGGAAATCCCCTTTAAATAGGGCATGCAATCCATAGAGGAATGACTCTAAATTACTGTTAAAATTGGAGATAAAAGTTCACATATTTTAACAACATGTTTATGATACTGATTCTTACATCTGGCTGTGCATCGGAATCATCTGGGAGTGTTTTGAAAATATGGATTCTAGAAACTAAGGTCAGAATTCATAAATCAGAATCATAAGAGGTCCCTGTTTGACCTGTGATCTTTGTGAACCACTGTTAAACAGTGAATCCATGAAAACAAATAGGTAAAGAGCCCATAAGTTAAATTAAGGAGTCCAATGTAAAATGTGATTACAGAAGGAACTCAAAATATGAACTTCTTAATTCTAACTCATTTGGATATTTACATCAGGAAATTCAGTTTATATTTAAAGTCCCCAAAATCTAACACATAACTACATTAAAAATATGAATGTTCTGGACAAAGAATACAAAACGAGAAAATAAAAGGTATGTTAGGAAAAATATACATTATAGATGGGAGATAGATCAAACGTCATAAGGTGGTAATATTTTAAAATGTCTTATATGTACGTTACTGTTATCAATGGTTATTCACACGTGTGAATTTTAAAAGCCAGTTCTGTTAACTAGTTAGTGGAACTCAAACATGTTCAGCAAAAAGAACCACAAAAAATAAAACTGAAGGAGACACTGGCAATAAAGTAATGAAACTTCCATTAAAACGTATTTCACACTTGGATCATATAGCTTTCTACACTCTCTCTGAAAAACAGAAATGCCCGTTTACCTGGACATATGGTGGGATGCAGTTCCCAAAGCTCTCCGTCCCAGAACACAGAGTCCATAACACAGAGTTACCAGGGATGAATCTTTGTCCACATCCAGTGGCTTTAAAAAAACCAAACAATAGCTATCAGAAAAATAGGTACATATCTAAGAAATCAGAAGATATTTAATCAACAAACCAGAAGGAAGAAAAAGAACTCAATTAGTACACAGTGAGAGAAGGAAAGGACGACATTTTATTTCTGTGCAATAAAGAATACTGCTTTAGAAGAAAACTATGGAATTACATGAGGCCACCTCTTAATACTCTGGTGAGAGTCCTGGGGGCTGGAGTCAGCAGATCTCCACGGCTGACCCAACATCCCCAGGAAGTGGTCATTCTGGGAATGGTGATTCAGAGAAAGAATGCACCATTGCAGGAGGGGGGATAATCTTATTCAAAGAGAAACTAGACCCTTAAAAGAAAACCTAGAGCAGATGGGAGAGTATACAGCTGGAAAAGTGCTATCAATGGTTGTCTTCTAAAGGGATCATAATAAATAGAACATATATGAGGCTGACCTGGTGGTAATAAGCTCTCTGAAGAGACTGGGGATACCTATGTTTATAGGTAAATCTTTTAAATATATGATATGTCAGCAACCAGGAGGACTTCCTTGAGCTATGTCCATGACCTCAGCAATAATCTCTAAGAGAAGGGTCCTTAAGTTAAGGTATACGAAGTCCTGTTCCTGAGCGAGTAGTGAGCTCCAGTATCATCTAAACCAGAGAAGGGATATTAGAATATGACCACTCCTCGGATCCACCCCCAAAATGTCGAAGGATTTGAGAACAGTACCCAAAGCATTTTAAGTGTATTTCCTTTATGAAAAATTAAAACTGCTTGTTATATATTTGAAGGACATTAAACTTTGAGGTTCTCTATATCCAGATGTTGTTTGCTAATCTTTCTTTGAGCCTCTTATTTTATTTTACTTATTGTTACTTCTATATCCTGATCAGTGTATGTCACACTGTCACAAGTTCGAAAGAAATACTCGGAAAAGAAGTACAAGGATTCCCCCTCATTTTTTTTTTTATTTTTTTGGTAGCGGGGATCAAACTCACAACCTCACACTTGCCAGGCAGGTGCTTGTGCCGCTAAGCTAAATCCCCAGCCCCATCCTCCGCTCACTCTTACAGAAAAAGAAAAGATAAAAAAGGCTGATATGACAAGGTGCCTTAAAGTATATGAAAGATAAGGACTAACCCAGGTTTTGATTGAAGATGACCAGTGTGTTTACCCCAAATCATGACAAAAGCACAGGTTTTCAAGGTATCTCACTATGCTACATTGTATCAAGGAAACAGGATGCTGCTGATTCAAATACCCAAGGCTACTGCTTGCAAAGCAATACTGGTCGCAGGAAATAGCTCTAACCACAGACCTTGGTACTGCGGTTATGTTATATGAAGTCTGTGGCAATGCTATGAGAGCCAGAAGACCTAGGAGGAAGAAATAGTTGCTAAAATCTGTATCTCATTTACTTTTAGGATAAGACAAGTTGTTCTAATGTGTGGATGGAGATACACCTGAAATAAACTCACCCAGGATAACTCATATTTTATATCCCCAGTCTAGACTTAATGAATTGGAATGCTCAGGTAAGGCCCAAGAATCTTCATTTGTCCAAGTCTAGGTCATTTTTTAGTTATACTAATACTGAAGATCCCATGGTCTCGATGCACACTATGTAAATATAGCAGCCACTAGCGATAGGAGTTATTACATTTAAATCAATTAAAATTAGCAAAATTTAAACTGATTCTTTGTACTTGGCTACGTTCCAAGTGTTTACAGTCAGATGTGATATTAGATAGCACAGGATGCTTCCATCATCACAGAAAGTTCTAACAGACAGCGCTGATCGTGACTTTGTATTTGGGACGAAGATCTTCAATGATTCTTAAGTTTGGTAGGTAGCCCTTAAGAAGGACTAGATTTTAGAAAGTAATATATGTGATTCAAATTTGTATAGATAGCATATTCACGCATAGGATGGAGAAGTGCTGTCTAGACGGTGAGATCAGCACACCCTGAAAGAACTGAAGAGGGGTCACTTTCCTTAATCTGTTTTGGCAGAGTTGGTCTGGTCTAATCATAAGGGCTCAAGACAGGTTCTCTAACCTAGATGACCAGAAAGAAACAGCTGAGAAAAAACTGACCTCAGAATAACTAACAGGGATATTCTTTCCAGCTTTGGAAATATCTGGACTCAAAGAGTTGCAAATGAAATAAACCAGTCCTACCTTTGCTCTCCGGGAAGAGCAGTACTCTATCCAGTTGAGGTAAATCACACAGAAACTCTCCCTGGATATGCCTGCCAGCCGATGGTCATAGTCTTCATCAATGTTTGGATTAAATGTTGGGTCTACATCAACATAATTTCGATCTGCACACAAACGAAGTCCTTCCTGCATTGTCTCATTAGCTAGCCACTCTTCTAACTTAGAGGAGGTTGTAACATAATAAATGATACCCTAATGTGGAAAAGAATTCAGGTTAAAGCACAATCTGAATGAACTCCAACTCCTCAGTGAAATAAATTCTAAATGTTTTCATAGATAACTCAAAAATATTTTATTCAATACTCTAGGTACGTATTTTAAGAATGCTATAATATACTTTAGGACTTTCTGGATTAAAAAATATTTAACACTTTAAATTACAACCTTAAAATTATAAAGACAACTTTTATTCTGTTGATTTTAATGTTTCTGAATTTAGATACTATAAGAGAGGAAAAAAATTTACTATGCTGAATTAATTCTGAAAAAATTTTTATAGAAAATTGAAACCATCTGGTATACCTAAGTCAAGTTATAAAAATATAGCTAATCATAAATTAATGGAAATACATAAATTTAGAACTACAGATAAAAAATGACACACATACACTTAGATAAAAAAAAATGTAAAATCAATCTCACTAGCTTCCTGTGGTTGGGTTTAGCCAAATACTGATGGGAAGGCTCAAATATAGTAGTACTTAGAGGTAACATCATAAAACATGGAAACTTCAGATGAGGGTCCAATGAGGGTCAAAAGCTTAACACACACTTCCTCTTAAAAATGCTGGTTTTACCCAGAAGTCCCCAAATCACAACTGTGCTGCATTCCATGAGCCCTTTAGCAAATACGAAATATTTTGTGAAGTAAAGGATTAATCCTGCTAAATGAGATGCCTGGCTTTTGCCCATAGGTCTTGGAAAGTAATCTTTAAGCCTTTGAAATGTTCTGCCTGATAGGAGCAACTTTATGTAGCTGGGGACCTACAGTCCCAAGTTATCAACTTGACCCTCAAAAGTCAGGAGACTTGGGTCTTCTATGTGGGTGGCCAACCATGGCTACATTACTGCACTCCAATAAAGATGCAGGACACTAAGCTCAAGACAACTTCTTGGTTTGGCAATACTCTATGAATACTGCCACACCGTGATGCTCAGAGAAACAGGCATCTGTGTAATTCCACTGGGAGAGGATGTTTGGAAACTCCTTACCATGATGGCTCTGGACACTATTCTTCACTGAATTTAATCTGTATTCTTCCTCTATAATACCAGGGATACAATGTGGTATAATGGCTTTGCTGAGTTGTTAGTCTTTCTAACAAATTCCTGAAACTATGGATGGTTTTGGGATCCCAAAATTGCAGCTGGTGTCAGAAATGAGGATGATCTTGAACTTTGTAATGCTTCGATTCAGTTTGCAAAGCAGTGCAAAACAGTAGTTGACAGCAAGAGCCTAACAGTCAGACATTTCTCTTTTAAATCCCAAACTTCACTTGGTATTTAGAGGATCTTTAGCAAATAAGTTTCTGATACTTAAGTTGTTTATTTGTTAAACAGGGAAGTAACATTTCTTTATAGAATTAAGATACACATAGTTGTGAATGCATGCATGTGTTTGAATATTATTTAGCATAGTGCCCAAAACATAAAAGCTTCAAAGGCTAGCTATTATTATTAATGGACAAATGGAACAAGTTGCACTAAAGAAACAGCAAGACCTTCATAGGTATATTTTTACTAACTTTTCTGCATACTAGAGAATTTAAATCACCACTTAGAAGCTAAGCACGTTTAAAAGAGTGTGTGTGTGTGTCTTTGTGTGTCTTTCTCAAGAAATGCCTAGATTATCCAAAGAAGTAAGTAGGCACATACCCTTACCTTGACATAGTAAGTGGTGAGTACTTTTCGAAGATCAAAGACCTGAAGCATAGAAGCAGCACTGTTATCAGTGATGCTATAACCCTCCAGAATATACTTAGTAACTATTACTTCCCAAGCCAGCCAACGTTGGCTAAAGGCAGAATTAAATGAAAGTATATGAGGAATATGGCCAGGTTCACAACAGCAAAATCCTTCATCTTCTTCTACACCTTCAGTAATGGCTTCTACTTCCCGTTGTTGACAGTAAGTACCTTGCAAAAAGAGAGACAGAGACCATTACAAAAGGGAAAAAAGCAGAAAATGGGAAAAATCAGTGCCTCTAGGGCATAGATTTGGGAAAAAATGCACACATTTTATAGCAATTAAAAGTATGTGACTGCTTTGCCTTAGACTACGCACTAACAAATGGCAGCAAACTCAAGAAACTGGGCTGCCTGTATGCTCATCTGCCGTAGAATCATAATGTACATTAGCACATTAAAGTTCTGGTATTTGTGCAGTAACTTATTTTTTTAAAAATTAAGATTATCGGTACATTTTAGGTACACACGCAGTGATCACATTCATCACAGGGAATTTGCACCTGTATGTGATATACCTTGATTTTTTTTTCTCTACTCTCCTACCCTCCCTTCAACTCATTTTCCTCTCTTTACATATTTTTCTAAAAAAATTTTATTATAGTTTATTAGTACACATGTATCATACAAAACATTTACATTCCTTTGGGAAGTTGGCACATGTATGTAATACATCTTAATTTCCTTTTTTATCCCCTTTCCCTTCCCTCCCTCCTCCCTCTCTCATCTCTTGAACCCCTTCCTTTTTTTTTGTACATGTTTACAATAAATAATGTTTACATTCCTTGTGTGGAGCTGGTACATGTTCATAACACATTCCTTTCATTTATCCATTATTCCTCCTCTCCCGTCCCTTCCGAATCTCTTGATCCCCTTCCTCTCTGAGAAAGAGCTATCTTCCTATTTCCTATCATTTATCTTTTATTTTGCTCTTTATTTTTCCTCAGTTTCTCATATAAGAGAAACCATGCGATTCACAGATTTCCAAATGGGTTTACAATTGCATTCATATAAATGAAAGTCAAATGAGTAAAGGTACATCTCCTGAAGATTTAATTCAAAAAAGGACAGTGGAATGAGAACTGAAACATTGCAGACTCAAGAATATACACATACATGTAGAAATCAGAATAAGAGCTCCAATACCAGTATCATGCCCATGCTAAAAGCAGAAATATTATGTCTGGTAACTTATAAAAAAGTTCATCTAATATTAAATACATAATTACAAAATTTTTACATTTGTGAGTCTAACAATGGTTGGTATGATTACATTATTGTCACTGGAGATTTACCTGTTGATTTTATTTTATTTTATTTTATTTTATTTTAATTTTTGTGGCACCAGGGATCAAACTCACAACCTTGTGCTTGCCAGGCAGGCACTTAGGCTGCTGAGCTAAATCCCCAGCCCATGATGTAATTTTAATTAGGTATTGGATCTCATTCTTCTGCACTAGGAAATAAACCTTTGACATTTCTTTTATACAGCCTTTTATCAAACAGGTATGCTTTGCACTAGTGTTATCAAAGCAAAAACACGAAAATAGATTAAATGTAGAATTAGAACCAAAGCAATCAAGTGCTAGCAAAGTATCTTTTCTATTAATGTTAATTTTTATTTTGTTCTGTGATCTTTCTGCCATTTAATTTGTAAATTTCCTATATTATATAAAGGCCATAAAGCAATTATCTTAATTATATAGAGGCACATATTTAGGTTATATTTTTTTCCTGTGCATGATAGCTTTTTTTCTTTTAAAGGGAATATATCTACTATGTACTTTTTTTTTTTTTTGAGACAGTCTCACTATGAAGTTCAGGCTGACTTTGAACTCACTCTGTAGCCCACGTTGGCCTTGAACTTGCAGCAATCTTCCTGCCTCAGCCTCCCAAGTGCTGGGATTATAAGTGTGTACCACCAAACCCAACTAGACTTATTTATTTTTGGTACTGGGAACTGAACTCAGGACCTTATGCTTGCCAGGTAGGTGCTTGTGCCACTGAGCTATATCCCAAGTCCTAAACTATGTACATTTGAAAACCAGTTTTGCGAGAAATAAATGGTAGTGGTGTTACAATGAAAGACAAAGATAAAGAGGTTATTCTGATCACGCTAAGGAGCTATATTGTTTAGTAGTCTAGAACTCCCAATGATTTTATTATTTCTTTTTCTTGTTTAATTGCATTGGCAAACACTTCTAAAATCATGCTATTTATGGTAACAAGTCCTTACCTTGAACCTCCCCATCATAGGAATACAACCACTTAATAGTGCATGTTACTAGTAAAAATAAGTAACGATTGTGACAAATAGACTTGTCAAAATTAATTTGAGCAAAAAGTGACAGGTATTTAATCAACAACAAATTTTTGACATGGAAAATTTGAATTGGAAAATGTTCTTGGTAGAGGTAACACAAAAAGGGTGGTAGAAACTATAAACAGAAACTGACATAGACAATAAATTGATAATACATTTTTTTCCATATAAAATTTACATGGAAAAGAATCTTGATAATATTGGTACAACAGAAATGAAAATCAAAATTACGAATGAGTTTAACCAAGACCTAAAAGAAAAGGCTAAAAACATCTGTCTGACCTAAAGAAAAGTAACACAAGATCACATCAATATTTGAGCATGAATATAATCATATCTCATGAGAGTCTTGTGATGAAGAGGAGAAAAAAATGCTTATATCATTTAATCATTCTACAAAACTAACAAAATATTTATTATACACTAATTGCTATGTGATGTGGGTGCTCATTAAAAAAGATGCTAAAACAAATGTTACTCCTGCCATGTAAGGACTTATACTCTTTTTTTGTTTGTTTGTTTTTATTTAAAGGATATATTCTCTTAAGAGAAGGCTGGCAACCTTCAACTCTGGGCCCATCCAAACTAAGAATGCTTTTGTATTTTTAAAGGGTTGTTTAAAAGAAATAACAACAGGAAACAGAAAACCAGATTCTGTGGAAACCGCAAGCGGATCTAGTGATGGGAGGAGAAGAAAGAGACAGGAAGGGAAGAGGAAATAAAAAGGATTATGATGCCATACGTATCAATATCTCATGATGAATATATTTATTATGCACTACAAACATTTACTAACCCCACATATGTGCGTGCATGAGCACACACACACACACACACACAAAAAATTCCACTAGTACTTTTCTTCACTTCCATTCTGGTTATACTATATGAAAAATTTAGTGTCATGGATTTCTCAATTAGCTATGGCTCAGGATGTAGCTCAGGGGCAGAGTGCTTGCCTAGCAAGTGTTGAGACCCTGGGCTTGATCCCTAGTGTTACGGTTTGTTTCTAGGTGCAAGCCTCACATAATCATGGAAGCGGCAGAATCTAGCGTTTGAGACTGACTCATTGTCTAGTGCTGGGATTGGCGGTATGAATTCTGCACCCGCCCAGGGGTGGAGCCGACATACAATATAAGGTCGAGAAAGAGGGTGTTTTTCACTTTTTGTGGGGTTCGTTCTTGCCGCTTGCAGCCGCCCCCTGCTTTGGAACCAGCTAAGTATGAACTGAAACCCCCAAAACTGTAAGAAATAAGCCTCTCTTTCCTTCACTTTAGATGTCAGGTATGTTGTCTCAGCAGTGAGAAAAAAGTAACCACGACACCCAGTATTACACATGGCAAGATGTTATGATCTTACATAAATACAAATATTAGTTATACCAGTTTCTCCATGTACATTTGTTAAAAAATAAAAAAGGTACCAGAAGTGTTAAAAAGGAAATTTAAAGCAGTACCTGTGTAAAAAATGTAGTCATAAGGATGTGTTGACTTTCATATGAGTCTAGCTGGTTTACACTTGAAAAACATGGGGTAAAAGTATAGAATGGATGGAGTGCTACATAAATAAAATCTAATTTCTAGTCAATAGAGTACCTTCTAGAAAAGTAATGTTCTACCTAAACATATTCTTTTCCAAAATAAAGGCAAAAGTTTTTAAATTAATTACCAGAGTGAAAAACAAGGCTAATGGAGTACAGATCTGGTTCAATCCTCTTTCTAGTCAAATGCTTTCTTATTTCCTATTCCAGACTAAAAACGTTCCAAAGAACGTGTTAGTATAGTATAGATCAAGAACTCTTTATAAAAGATCTTGAGCCTAAACGTTCCCTACACCAGAAAGGTATCTAGTTACAGGACTTGAAATTCTGATAAATTAAATGACTTATTGGACTTAAAAAGTATTCAGCTAACAGGAATATCTGAGTCTATAATTTTCTATGTAGAAATGCCTTTGTCAGTACATAAAATTTTAGAAGGTTGGTGGGAAGGGCAATGGGGAGTAACTGCTTAAATGGATATTAGGTTTGTTCTGGACTGATGAAAATGCTTTGGAACTAGACAGAGCTAGTCGCTATACAATATTGTGAATGTACTAAATGCCAAAGCTTTCTTCATTTTAGGTTAAGTACATTTCATTTCAATTAAAAAAAATGTTGAGGACAATGCATAATAACTTTAGGAACATAACTTTAGGAACATAACTCAGTTAACTACTCTGCCTCACACAAAAACTCAGCATGCTATATATCTATGCATTGAGCTAATATATACATCTGGTCACAAAAGGGACTGGCAAAAGACCGATCACAGAGCAACACGAATTCAATAACTTCAGGTAAATAAGTCAATTATACACTAAAGTTACCACTTTCACATAGTGCAACATACTACATAAGTGACTCTTCTATGAATGTGAAATTTGAGGAGGAAAACTGTAACAATTATTCTTTAACAATTTTTTTTAATCCTACAATTTTAAAGATTCAATTTTATGACTTTTGACTTTCATGGGAGCACATTCTATAAAAAAATAAAAGTTGAGTGAATGTCTTACCTCTGAATTCAAGTCCCCGGAGCTGGAAAGTCACCAGGCCATTGCCTATCTCTATAAGGTGTACTAATGCATTCAGATAGTCAGAGGCAAGGATAAAACAATCTCCAGTACTGTAGTTTCCCCATCGTCCTAGCAGCAAATCACCACAGAGGCTGTGTTGGAGGGATCTGGTTAAATGTTCATAAAAGATGGAATTCAGATTGTTGTCATCTGATCCTGTAAGAAGAGAGTAAAAGAAAAAAATCAAAACATTAAATTCTACCTTATACCACTCTTACCTCGATGAATGTAATTGTTAAAAATATTAAAACTCCCAGTTAGGGTTGTATTTGTATTTATTTGACAAGAAAGATAATACTCATATCCTTAAAATTTCTCTATCTAGCTCAGTGGTAGACTGCTTGCCTAACATTCATAAAATACTGGATTAAATTCCCAGCACCATGGGAAGGAAGGAAGGAAGGAAGGGTAAAGGGAAGAAGGGGAAGGGAAGGGAAGGGGAGAAGGAGAGGGGAGGGGAGGGGAGAGGAGAGAAGAGAGGGAGAGAGGGGAAGGAAGGAAGGGGCCAAAAAGATGAAACAGGATAATGAGAAAGATTTCAGAATTGAGACTTGCAAGTAACATAGCCTCCCTGATAGTTCTCATATATGTAATGTGAGAATCTGATTAGATGTAATCTAAGGACTTTATCTTCTTAACACTCTGTAATTTTGATTCATTAATTATTATTGTTATTTAGTGAGCTGTATCTTGTAATTAAAACCATGCAAGAGAGATAAAAAGATAAAACACTTGAGAGAACAAAAAAGACTATCTGGTAAAGGAAGTGAGTAAAATAATACAAGATTTAGATAAATAAGGGAATCTAAAATAAAGAAGTTTAAAAAATCTGAGTATCAAGATAGCTCATATTGAACAGAAATAAACTACATATACAGATACAGTAATATAGAAACTAAAAACTTAGACATTAGGGTTATCAAGAAAAGCATTAGTACAAAAACATGATTCAATACATGACCAAATCTAGAAGTAATCCATCCAAAGCAGTAACCTGTAAATGGGATCTTAAGTATAGTACTAGAGAATGGCCAAAGTCAAAGCTTAGTAATCATTTCAAACCTAGTCTAAGTATTAAAAGAATTAAAGAGGAACCTGTTATTGTTTGTGTCTAAGTGGCTCCCCAAGCCTCATGCAGTCTTGGAGATGGCTGAATCTACTAGCATTTGCAACTGGTTTGTTGTCTAGTGCTGGGATTAGTGGTGTGAGTGCTGCACCTGCCCAAGGGTGGAGCCAGCATGCTATATAAGGGAGGGAAGACGGCATGTTTTTCCTCTTTTGCTTTTCCCCACTTTTGCTTTTCTGCTCTTGTTGCTTGCAGGCTACCATGAAAGGCTGCCCCTCAGCCATGCCACCCTGTCTTGGAGTCAGCTGAGTATGGACTAAAACCTCCAAAACAGTAAGAAATAAACCTTTCCTTCCTTCATTTTGGGTGTCAGGTATTTTGTCTCAACAATGAGAGAAAAGTAACCAAGACAGAACCCTAGTTGAAATGCCACTAAAATGACTGCATCTAATTGTATGTCTGCTCATTACAATAGTGCAGTGATTTGTTGTATAGGACGGTGTTGTTAGCAACCTGAGATTTTTAGCCTTCTGTAGGCTCATACAGAACTTACAAGGTGTTTTTCTCATGACAACAGGCACTAATGTCATTAGTTTTCCTTACTCCAATTCTGTAATTAAGAATCAGTCTGATTCTTATATTTGGTTTCTCAGATGGCTTCTCAAATGTAAGGTTTCTTACAGTACTGAAGGAATTTATGAAACAAATCAATACAAATAATCTAGTCCACTTGAGAATAATGTTCCTTTTAGTAAATAAACACACTAGAGTTTTGACTGACTTATTTACCATAACTCTTACGGTTAAAGCAGTGAGATTTACTTTCTCTGTCTCAGATTACTACTGAGTAGGCTGATAAAATGTTTCCCAAATGACAAAGCTAACAACCAGACTTCAAATAATGCCACCACCACAAAGCCCTATCTTAAGTGTTTATTTGCCCCCTCGACCCAGGTGACATCTTTTTATACAACAGACTAAATAAAATTAATATTTAAACATTTGGGGGGGGAGCAAGTACGTGAATGAAACATGTACTAGTCTGACAGTATACCCTTCAATGCATATTACCAGTTTTACTTTAAATGTTTTCTGCTTTTTAACTTATGTAGAAAAATCTTTCAAAGGCATTTATTTCTATAAGCACTATTAAAATGTACTTTGTAAATGGCTAAATATATTGTGACATACTGTAATTTATATATACTTTGCTAAAGTAAAACTAAATAAAGCACAGGATACATAGTTCTTAAAAATGATTATTTGGAACTCAGAGAGGAATTCTAACAAATTGGGAGTGAAGATATATATGTATTATATATTCCTTAGACTTGGCTCCTTACTTATACATGTATTACCTGGATTTCTATCAAGTTGAGAAGCCAATCTGGTATTTGAATGATCCACTCGTTTTGTGCTGAAGAAGACAAAAATAAAACACTGTCAGTAACTTTATGTTTTAATTTTTTTTAAATTAAGAATGAGTGAGAAACTACGCGGTATAGTTGAAATAAATCAACCTGTTTAGGGAAATCTCTGGGAAGTCTGTGATTAACATATTCTTTGGTATACATTTAATTTTAAAGATAAAGTTTTATATTTTCCCTCTCCCACCTTCACCACACATAAACATAGCAGTTTTCTCCTTGTGTGCTGCATTGCAGAGTGTGGAAAAAGACGTCTATGACTGTATTGTGATAAAAATTGTTCAGGATGAAAAAATGTGGACTAAAACATGTGAACTCTATATGTATGGTTCTCAGAAACTCACTGTGCATGAAACATTCTTTGCAAGGGAAGGAACATTTGTTAATGCCCAGTGGTACTGTAGTCTTTAGAACAGTGAGTCTCAAAATGTGGTCAAGAGAACCCAAGAATGTTTCAGGGAGTCTTCTAGATCAAAACTATTCTCTTAACCATACTGAGTTGTCATTTGTCTTTTTTCACTATATTAACAAACTGCACTGACTGTGCAAAAGTAATGGTGAGTAAGAGCTGGTGTGTGAGGAGGACTATAGGCAGTGGCACCAAACGGCACTATCCTTCACTGCCAAATATGGATAAGGAGACAACTCATTCACTTTAAAATGCCCTTATTGATGTAGTAAAATTATTTTCAAATCTCAACATATTATTACAGAATTTTTTAATGTTCTGCATGGCAAAATGAGAAACCACACAGAAAACACCACTACTGGATTTGGCTGTCTTAAGAAAAAGCATTTGTGCAACTGTGTGAACTACAAGCTAAACTAACAGCTTGTTTCCACGCAACGCCATTTTTACTTGAATACCTGATAAAGAAGTTGGAAAATAATTCAGATGTGTTACTGAATAAACACTGTACAAAAATAAAAAAAATCTGTATTTCAAAACAACTGGATGGAAGCATCTGTTGACAATGATAAAGAGTCAAACAAAAATTAGAATTTGAGAAAACTTGCACCTACAACTACGAGGTTGGTAGCTTTCCCAATACTTACCAGTTTTTCATTTGGGACAGGTTGGTGGTGACACTAATGAACACATTTTTAAAAATGCTGCATAATGATATGTGTCAATATTTGGAATATGTGTTGTTGAGTAAAACAATAATTTTAAAATGAACAATAAATAATGTAATAGAATTATGCATGAGCAAAAGATCTATTCAGATACAGATTGGATTCTACACCATGACTAACTTTCTAAAAAATTTTTTATTTTTATTCTATTTATTTATTTGGTACTGGGAATCAAACTTATGACCTCATACTTGCCAGGCAGGCACTTACTCTGCTAAGCTAAATCCCCAGCCTTTGAATTTTTTATTTTTAACAGAATAAAACCAAACAAAAGAAAACAGAAAAAAGCAAATCAAAACAAAACAGTGAAAGTGATACAGAACTTCAAAATAAGGTAACAGGAAATCAACCATGGCTGCCATAATGCCTGTTATCTTCAAAATAGCTGTCCATACCACCAGACCTAATAAAATAACACAGAACACAATAAAACCAATCAAAATAAAAGAGTGAAAGTGATACCACTTCAAAACAAGATAATAGGAAATCAACAATGGCTACCATAATGTATCTGGTTATCTTTGAAATAGCTGCCCATACCATCAGATATACTAAAATCAAAACAAACAAAACAATGAAAACAATACAGGAGTTTAAAACAAGATAATAGGGAATTAACGTTGGCTAGCACCTTCCCTTTTTAGATGCTTCCTCCTCTTTCAGTTTCACACTATCTATTGAACATTTTGGATCCCACTAACTCCTTCAGTTTTTTAAACTAGGGAGACAACATGATGTTCACCTATGTGAGTCTAAACCATTTCAGCCAAGAGAATGATCGCAAGTTGCATTCATTTACCTATGAAAGCCTCATGTTATTCTTCTGTATAGCTGAGTAGCTTTCTATTGTATAAAAACGCCGTATCTTTTTTAAGAGTTCTGTGGTTGATGGGCAAGCTAACCCTGCTTTTTTCTGGTTCCCTGTTGCATGGAGATTGTTTTCTCTCTTTTGACTTTCAATCTATGAATTTCTTGTTGAGTTAATGTGTGTCTTGTATATCTCATATTGATGGATCTTGTTTCTTGATCCACTCTCCCTGTGTTTCTTTTTATCAGTGAATTAATGCCATCTACATTAATGGTTAGGGCTAACATGCACTGGTTCGTCTCTGCGATGCTTTTATTTTTATTTTTATTTTGAAAAGAATACAACCAAACCAAATAAAATAAAACAGAATAGAGTCAATCACAACAAAACAACGAACATGGCACATGACTTCTAAACAGGGTAAAAGGGAATCAATAATGGCTACCATAATGCCTCTTATCTTCAAAATAACTGCCCATACCATCAGGCATAAATAAAATCAAACAAAATAGAACAGAATAAAACCAGTAAAACAAAACAAAACAAAACAAACAAAGGAAAACAATGAAAGCAATACAGAACTTCAAGATATGAGTAAAACAGCAGTGGCTACCATAATGCTTCTTGTTATCTTCAGAATAGTTGCCTACACCTTCAGACATAATACAATAAAACAACACAGAATAGAGAAAATTCAATCAAAACAATGAAAGCAATACAGAGTTTTGAAACAAGACAACTGGAAATCCTCGATGGCTGCCATTATATATTGTTATCTTTGAAATAGCTGTCCATACCATCAAGTATAATAAACTCAAACAAAACAGAATAAAATGAAACTAATCAGAACTATGAAAACAATATGAGTTTCAAATCATAATAGATTAACAATGGCCACTGCCTTCCCTTTTTAGATAATTCCTCCCTTTTGACTTTCCCAATATGTATTGTGCATTTTGGATCCCACTAACTCCTTTAGCTTGTTATACTAGGGAGACAACATGAAATTCACCTATGTGACTCTGAACCATTTCATCCATGAGCATGATCTCCACTTGCCTCCATCCACCTACAAGAGCCTTGAAGTTATCTTCCTTTATAGCAGAGTATGTTGCCATTGTATAAGATGCCATGTCTTTCTTATCCATTCTGCAGTTGATGGGCAAGCTACCCCTACTTATTTTCTGGGTCCCTGTCACATAGGGCATTGTTCTCTCTCCTTTGACTTTTAGTCTATGAATTTTCTTTCTAGTTAAATGTGTTTCTTGTATAAAGCATATTGATGGATCCTGTCTCCTGATACATTCTGCCTGTGTTTCTATTGGTGCATTGAGGCCATCTACATTAATGGTCATGGCCATCTTGCACTGCATTGTCTCTACCATGCTATCTTCCTGCCATTGGCTTCCTATTTTTCCCCTCCATTCAATCGACTGCCTCCACTTGATGGTTGCCCTCTGCTGTTCTTCCTGAGACTGTGGTCCTTTTTATCTCTCTCTAGAATGTCCTTTAGTATTCTCTGTGGGGTTGGTTTGGTGGTCACGAATTCCTTGAGTTGTTCTTTGTCATGGATGTATCTTGTTTCTCCATTAATTTTGAAAGAAAGTTTTTCAGAGTACATCAGTCTGGGTTTGAAGTGGTTTTCTTTCAGGACTCACAATACTTCACTCCAGCCTCTTCTTGACTTGATGGTTTGTGCTGAGAAGTCTGCTGTGATTCTGATGGGTTTTCCTTTATAGGCGATGAATTTCTTTTCTCTAACAACTTTTAATATTCTGTTCTTGTGTTGAATTTCTGGGATCTTGATTATTATATGTCTGGGTGTAGATTTGTTTTGGTTAAGGCTAGCTGGAGTTCTATATGCCTCACTTATTTGAATGTCACTTCCTTTTCCCATGCTTGGGAAGTTCTCAGAAATTATTTCTGTAAATAGGGTCCTGATGTCATTTGTCTTGACCCCTGCTTTTTCATTCACATTTTTAATTCTTAAGTTATGTTACTTTGAGTTGTCATTCAGTTGTTGAATTGTTACTTCCTAGTTCCTTGTTATTTTTCATTCATGATCACAAGCTGCAAACCTGTCTTCAAGGTTTGAAAGTATGTCTTCAGTTTCTTTCAAGTGGTTCTGCCAGTTTTGAAAGGAGTTTTTAATTTCCTGGATATCTCTTTGAATCTGTTTCATGCATTCTAAATCTCTATTGTTCATTGATGGTTTCCCTCATTTTCCTGTGCTCCTCTATTTTTTTCAATCTATGTCTTCTTTAGTGGCGCTTAGCAATTCTTTCATTATGTTTTTCATTTCTTCTTTTACCTGGGATAGTATTTCTGTTCTAATTTCTTTTAAAGACTAATGAAGTTGTTTCTTTATTTCAGCTGACTCACTTCAGAGATTTCAGGTGTGCAGCTCCCAATCACTTCCGTGTTTACCTCTCCTGGACTTGTGCTGCTTGGGTTGAATGCCAGAGACTGCCTTTTCCTTCTTTGTCTTGACATATTCCTGGGTTCTTCCAGGAATGTGGGTAGTGGGGTCCCAGGCATTTCTGGCATTGGCTACAATTTCTCTGAAGCCAGACTGTTTGGTTTTTCTAGCCAGTGCTGGCTATGGGTATCTCATAGCGGGCACCCGTGCTTC
>RJWT010001457.1:36631-48353 GCA_004365215.1 Cuniculus paca
CCTCTCCTGGACTTGTGCTGCTTGGGTTGAATGCCAGAGACTGCCTTTTCCTTCTTTGTCTTGACATATTCCTGGGTTCTTCCAGGAATGTGGGTAGTGGGGTCCCAGGCATTTCTGGCATTGGCTACAATTTCTCTGAAGCCAGACTGTTTGGTTTTTCTAGCCAGTGCTGGCTATGGGTATCTCATAGCGGGCACCCATGCTTCTGGACTGAGCTGAGTACTGGCCCACAAGGGCCCTTGGAGTTTGCATGGAAGCGGAGCCAGCCAGGGCCTGCAGACCTAAGCTGGTTAGGAACCTATGTGATGTTTTCTGGAATGCCCACAGGAGCAGGACTCAGTCCAAGCAACTTCTGCGCGTCCACATCCAACCTCAAGCTCCTGGAAGAAGCTGGCAACAGTCTTGGCCCCAGGTTTATCTTGCCAGACTCCAAAATGGCTCCTGGCCAATCACCCTCTCCCACAGGAGGACTCAGTTCTCTTCACTCATCATCAGACAGCGCAGACCTCTGCGTCCACCACTGTCTTCCACTGCTACATCTCTCTGCAGAGACCTCTGGGGTTGCCAGCTGCCACGACTGTGCGTCCCCAGGCTCCAACAGCTCCTCTCGTAGGGTGAACCCGGCTCCAGGCTAAGGTGTCACCCACTACCACCTTCTTTGTTTAAATTTTTCTTTTTACTCTCTCTGTGGGCTTCAATTCACATTTTAGATTCTTCCTGGGTCCAGGGGACCCACTTCCTTCCTTCTTGTCCTCCCCATGATGCTATACTCTAGCATCTGAACTGTTTCTCTCAGAGAGTCTGTTTACTCTGCTGCTGTTCTGCCATATTCCCAGAAGTCCTCTGTGATGCTTTCTTCCTGCCATTGGCTCCCTACTTTTCCCCTCCATTCAGTTGTCTGCCCTACTTGAAGATCCCACTCTGCTGCTATTCCTGGGACTGTGGTCATTTTTATCTCTTTAGAATATCCTTCAGTGCTCTTTGTAGGGTTGATTTGGTGGTCATGAATTCCTTCAGTTGTTCCCTGTCATGTAAGTATTTTATTGCTCCATTAGTTTTGAAAGGTAGTTTTGCAGGGTACCTCACTCTGGGTTGGAACTTGTTTTCTTTCAGGACGTGGAATACGTTACTCCAAGCTCTTCTTGACTTGATGACTTGTGTTGAGAAGTCTGTTGTGATTCTGATGGGTTTTCCTTTATAGGTGATCTGTTTGTTTTCTCTAACAGCCTTTAATATTCTGTTCCTGTGCTGCATATCTGGGAACCTTGATTATTATATGTCTGGGTGTAGATTTATTTTAATTATGGTTAGTTAGAGTTCTGTATGCCTCACTTTTCTGTGTGTCAGGTCCCTTCCCCATGTTTGGGAAGTTTTCTTTTGTTACTTTTGTAAATAGTCTCTTTATGTCATTTGTGTTGACTCTTGCTTTTTCGCTGACAACTCTCATTCTTAAATTGTTTTTGTTTGAGTTGTCTTGCAGCTGTTGTATTGTTATTTCCTGGTTCATTGTTACTTGTTTATTTATTTATTTATTTATTTAGTACCAGGGATTGAACTCACAACCTTGCACTTGTCAGGCAGGTGCCTGTGCCACTAAGCTAAATCCCTGGCCTTGCCTGTCATTTTAAAGAGATCCTTCCTTTCGTGATCACTAGCTGCCATCCTGTCTTTCAAGGTCTTAAAGTCTATCTTCAGTTTCTTTCAAGTGATTTTGCCAGCTTTCAATGGGGTTTTTATTTCCTGGATATCTCTTTGAGTGTGTTTCATGAATTTCAACTCATTTCTATAATGTTCATTCACAGTTTCCCTCATCCTCTTATGCTCCTCTTCTTTATGTTTTTAGATGTGCTTAGCAACTCTTTTATTATGTTTGTCATTTTTCTTTTACTTGCGATATTATTTCTGATTTGATTCCTTTTACAGTCTCATGAAGTAGTTTCTTTACTTTAGTTGCTATCATCTCAGAAATTTCAGGTGTGTGACTTCTGCTTTCTTCTCTGTCCATGTCTTGTGGACTTGTTCTTTTTGGGCTGGGGGCCGGTGATTGCCTTTTGCTTCTTTGTCTTGATATTTTCCTGGGGTCCTCTGAATGAATGGGTTGTGGGGTCCCACGTGCTTCCCACATTGGCTACCCATCCACAGTTTAGAGGTATGGGTTAGGCACCTGGGTTTCTTCTAGCCCAGGTTCCCCAGGAGGTGGTGGGGTGCAGGGCAGGCTTCACCAGACACACGTAGCTTCTCCAAGGGATGGTTGGCTGGTTCTCCTGGCTTTCACTGGCTACCCACAGGAGAGTCCCAATGGTGGCAGGCATGCATGCGGGGGCTAGGCTGGCTGCTTCACCGTCTGTGCTGGTTACCTGCACCACGACTAACTTTTAATAAAATACAATTTGTTGAGTTTTAAAGGACTGAAAAACATCCAAAACTGTCTTAAAAGTTTATTAAAATATTTCCTTTTCAACTACTTATTGGCGTGAGGCCAAAGTTTCTTCATATATTTCAAGCAAAATAACGTTCTGCAACAGACTTAAGGTAGAAGTGGAGGACAGAATCCATCTGTGTTTTAATAAACCAGACATTAAGAGATCTGAAAAACTGTAAAGAAATGCCATTTCTCTCTCTAATGTTTTGATGGGTGAGAAAATATACTTACTTTTAATTTTAAAATGTTATTTATGCTAATATACAAAGGATATATTATTTTTAAAACAAACATTTGAAAAAATTTTGAATTCTTTTATTGATAAATAAGATTTACATCTTAAAAACTAGCATTTTCAATAATTTTTAAGAGTATAAAGAGATTCTGGGGCCAAAAATTTTAAGATGTGATACCACAGAACATTACTTTGGACTAAAAGTTGGCATAGAAGAACAGCTATAATAACCCTGAAATTCACCAAAATGGGAAACATCGTGTGCAGTTTTAGATAAAGGAGCATAGCAAAATTTTCAAACTCAACAAGCTAGTTCATTGTTTCAAAGATGAAACCACAATTTTCCAAGAGTAAATATGCCAATGTATAAAAATATAGAGAAAGGCAGTCATAGAGCTGGCCAAAAATTATAAACTAGTATAATCTCTTTTTAAATCAATGTGTTAATGCACATTTAAAATGTTTATGTTCTATGATTCAGTAATTTCCCCTGTACAAATACAGAAAATGAAATCTGGAACGATTACTTAAAAGAACAGTTCACTGAACATTAAAGAGCCTAAAAAACTAAACCTAAATGGAGAAAATACTTTATGCACAAAGATGGTCATTAAAATTTTTTCTTTATGAAAAAGAGATAAATTATACAAGTTTAGTTCTAGAAATAGCCACATGGGTCTTTAGAAAATTGTAATTCATTTTAATCAGGATAATGATATAACATGGCACAGCATAAGAGTCAGAGTATTATAATGTAGAATAATTTTAAAATCACTGAAAGAAAAATGATAAGGAGTACATTTAATTACAATTGTTTTAAAAAATCTTTTGAGTAGAAAAGATAAAAAAACAGTAATTTCCCCCCAACTTTCCTATCTTTTATATAATTTTCAAATTTTAAAGATATTTATAAATTTCTGACAGATATGGTGGTGCATGCCTATTATTCTAACACTTGGGAGTTTGAGGTAAGAGAACTGCTATGAGTTCAAGATTGGCCTGAACTACTTAGCAAGACCTTGTCTTAAAAAAAAAAAAAGAAAGAAAGAAAATGTATAAATTTCTTAGCATAAATATTTGAACATATCAAATTACGAACCATAAGTAACTTCTAATAATAATGCTATCAAATAGTTTTTCTTTGCAAAAAAAAAAATTGTCTTTCAAGTATTTTACTTTACTCACTTATAGTCTCTCTCCCAGAATTTCACAGGTCGAACATATGAAGTGATAAATATTGCACTTCCCAGGAAGGGGTTCAATGGGGTAGAGAAGAAAGCTGATACAGCAGCCTGAATAAACAGCATGGCTGAATCTGGGGGAAAACTGGATAAGGAATTTAACATTGATCTGAACACACACATTAAAAAGAAGAAAGGAAGAAAAATCTTACAAACACATTTACATGACAGCAATTAGAGCAGTGATGGCAAACCTTTTTAGAACTTTCAATAACATAACCTGCTGTGGTACACATTATGTCACATGTTTGCCACCACTGAATTAGAGAATACAGATAAGGATGTCACTGGCCAGAACAAGGGCATCCCAACAGAAAGACACACAGAAGAAGGAAAAACTGGTGTGATGCTTTGAAGGGAACCAAAAAATATTTTTCATATGTATCTGGTAGTCTCAGGAAGAGGAATGGGTTTACTTTTTCAGAAGGTTGAAACTAAAATCTACAGATACTAACAGTCTGTTTCAACATCATTGCAATCACTAACCTTTAGTATTATTTAGAAAATACTTTAAGAAATGAGTACAAGTGCTCAGGAGGCTGAGGCAGGAGGATCTACGCAGCCAGCCTGGGGTACATAATGAGTTCAAGGCTAGTCTGAATTACATAGTAAGACCCTGTCTCAAAAGAACCAAAAAGAAAAGAAAGGAGAATAGAAAGTTTCAGAATTTTATTTATAATCATTAAGAAAAAAGTTTTATTAAATGTTTTATATACATTAAAAATTTCTAGACTTTAATAACATTCATAATTTTTATTTAAAATGTAAGATTTTTAGTCAGGTGTGGTGGCACATGCCTATAATCCCAGTGCTCTAGAAGCCTGAAGCAGGAGCATCCCAAGTTCAAGGCCAATTTAGCAAGACCTTGTTTTGAAATTAAAAATAAAAAAGGGATTCAGATGTAGTTCAGTATAAAGACCACAGGTTCAATCCCCAGCCCCACAAACCAAATATAATTGTAAACTAGTAGTACTTATTGCAAAACCTTAATTCTCACATTCAGATGATCTTTAAGAAACAGATGTTAAACAAGTTATACAATCTACATCAGGATAGCCATAGACTCAAAAGATTATGTGTTTTTAATATGTTTTACAGTAACCAATATTTTATGCCTGTAAAGGCATATAAACCAACATTCTCATCAAGGATATAGCTGTCCACTCTCACAAAACATTAGAAGGATACGGGGCACTGCAAAGGGCTGAGCAAATGCATGGAAAGCAGAACCCCATGTAATCTGCCATGGAGCAATATAGGTATACACGAACTGCAATTTATAAAGGAGTTCCCAAAGCTGCAGGAAGAGAAGAAAAAACATCAGTAAAAAAATATCAGATATTTGAATAAGGAAATGAAAGACCCATAAAATATATTTCCTTCCTAGTAGGCAAACGGTTTAAAAATAATGTGCCATTTGTGTAACAGGAAAAGTTTTATGAATTGCCAACATACTGAACTTATTTTTGAATAAAGACACTATTTTTAAGCGAGACAGGTAGCTGACTTGTGGATTTGTGTTTCATGCATTTAAAAAGTTTATTGTCCTCTATTAGCCAGTTATATTACTGCTACTACAAGCAAAACAAAGAAATGTAGCAAGCAATAAAGCAACTGTCCTTCAACAAAAAATTCTAGATGTCTACAAAGCTCAACTAACACATTCATTTATTGTAATCTAAGGTACATTTTCCTCAAGCTTTAGTGGTCTAGAAATAGAGTACATTTCAAATGCAATGTCAAAGGAATGTGAATACAGCAGTTATAATAGAGTTGTCACTGCCCGTTTGCATGGATATTTAGTTGTATATATTATCGATAGGCATCTGTGCGTAACTTCAACTTTGTCAAAGGAAGCACAATACACATTTTAATCTTAATTAATGTTGGATTTACTACTGCTGTTGAACATATCTTCCAACCTAAACAGGGATGCTGAGTTTGTCTAAGATTACCTCTGCACATTAACAAATACAATTTTAAATCTAAGTATTTAAATTTATAAGAAGTTACGTGCTTCTTTATGCCAAAAAAATTCCCTAATTAACTTTCTGGCTTCCTCTGGTTAATAACCACATTCACAAAAGGAAATAAATGATAAAAAGGCATATAAACTAGTGGCTGAACAAATATAATACTGAAATGTTTTAGAAAGTTTTTATCACAATATTGGAATTGACTATCACTAAAACCTTGCTCAGATTAATGGCTTTCCACTTTTTCCCATCCTGGGTCAGTCAGATATCCATCGTATCTGAATCACTGTCATAATCACTTAAACTGTTCTCCATACCTTCAGGTTCTCTCTTCCCCAATTCATCTCAAAAGTGGCTGACCAGGCTAACTTGCCTAAAATTGGACTTTCATTGTGTTTTGTAGCTGTTCATTTGCTTCAGCTCTCTGTTACCTATCAAATGGGATAATATATGTCAAAGCCTTTTGTATGTTGTCAGTGTTAACATGGAGTCTAACTGATATTTAATTTACAAACAATTTGACCAAATAACCTACTTAATTTAGAATGGTAATGTGGTTCAGCAAAATGATCTTTGCATTGAGAGGCAGAAGACTCAGGTCTCACCATCTTGTTTTTAAAGAGAATAAGAACACTTATGGGGGGTAATGAATTTTAGAAGCGTAGTATAAATTTCAGAATATTCTGTCAAGCTAATTTCTGGTTGCTCCTGCATGTCTTTACTGTCTACATTTAGCTAATCACATGAATTTCCACTTGAATTTGTTCCATTTATCCAGCAGCACAGAGCCCAATCCAACTATTACAACTTTTATTTTTAAAAATTATTCAAAGCTACACTCTCTTTGGAAGATCTTACATACTCAAAAATATACACTTTTCTAATTTTCCTTATAGCTTACTTTTACCTTCTTAGCTCTCACCAGGAATATACTCTATCTTTTATGAATTATAGCACTGAGTATGGATTCTAATATGCTCCAAATAACTGGCTGACTGAAGAGGCATACTACTAAAAAGATAGTAAATCAAATAAAATATAATCATAATCTTTACTTAGTAGTATATTATTGAGATAGGTTTTGCAGACAGAAACTTTTTTTTTTTTTCAGTGATAAATTACCTTGTTGAACAGTATGGACATGAAAAAGAGGTCCAAGAGCATAGTCTCTGAAAAAGCCTCATAGTCAAATTTGAAAAAGAGCACAGTAAAGATGACTGTGACATACTGGTATGTAGGGCTGCTAAAAGATGATCGCAGCAACTTTAAGCCAGCAATGGTGATCATTAAAGCACCTAATCTGTAACAGAAAGAAAGCACAACTCATCAACTCAAGGCTAAGAACAATGGAACATCTGCTGATTTAAAAAGCATCACCACTTTATTTATTAAGTTTTCAATATAGAGATCAAATTTAAACTTCTAAAAATGATTTATATAGTTAAGCAAATAACATCCTGACTGGATCTGACAGGTACAAAAGTCTTTTTCAATAATTTGTATTATAACTCTCATATCTATGTAAATAAACATGTTTTAAAAATAAATAACACTGTAATTGTGACATCTGGCTCTCTAGCTTCTCAATATTTCTATCATTTTAATATTAATTGCACTTAGCACATGAAAAGCATGTATTTAACATTTACTCCACAATGTGCATCCATTAGTAGGTAGGCCTATAGGATAATAATATAGGCAACTGACCATCCATATGGCATAACTTACATGATACACACACACAAACAGCCATCTCCCAAACCTGCTATCTAATATTAAAAGTTAACCTTACTTAATAATGTCTTCTCACAGAGTACCAGCTGACAATAAGATGTTTGCATAGTGAATTTTTGAAAAGTCAAATGGATGTCCAAAAGAAGGAAGTCAAAAATAATATTTTGCCTGAAATTTTAAAATTTCTTGGTATACCTTGTATCATAGAGATACTCAATACTTATCTGGAACTTGGTCAACAACTTAAGACATTGCTTTTAACACCTCCCAGTGACTATCGTACTTACTCTGTATCCAGTTTCTTTGGACTAGCAATTGTCTCTGCACTGCTACTAAGTTCATTGAGAACAACCAGTGGATAGATGATATTCTTCTCCACAAAAAGAAGCCATACATGAAGTTTTTCAAACCACATCATAGTGGCTGCATCTAAAAAGGCAACATAAGTCAAAAAGACCATGTATCACCTAATGTATAACGTAGTCTTACAATGCGATGAGAAAGGAAAACCTTATAGATCAAATTTTACAATATACTATAAATAAATGTAAGAAATCCAGTATTGTAATCAGTTATCAACATCTATGAATTCTGAAACAAGTTTCCATCGTGGTTATAACTTACACTTAAATGAGTATCACTGTATACTTTAAATCCTGAAACTTTAACTAAAATCCTGAAACTAACTTTTCTCACTTAGGCCAATATTTTATGGAAAAAAGGTCACTAAAGATTATTAGGGTGCACCATATCCCAAAATAGATGATCTATTAAATTATCTATTTTGAAAATGTGTGCATATACACATAATATTTCAGGAAAGATATGAAAATATATTTGTTTTCATATACTTCATAAAAAAATTTTCATTGCCAATGAAGTATCTCAGGTAACCCTGAAGATTTAGTACATGGTTCTTGGGCAACATGAAAACACTACTGCCAGGCTTTCAGGAAGTTCTCCAGTGGTAACACATTTCTCCTTCAACTGCCAAAATCAGTACAAAAAAATCACCTTTCCTACCACCTAGTACTTTCAATGGGTCAAAAATGTTACGGTAGTCGGGCATGGTGGTGCACGTCTGTAATCCCAGCACTCAGGAGGCTGAGGCAAGAGGATCATTGTGAGTTTGAGACCAACCTGGGCTACAAAGTGAGCTCAAGGCCAGCCTGAACTGCATAGTGAGACCTTGTCTCAAAAAGACGAGGAAAAAAAAAAAGGTTATGGTAGTTCAAAATTTGTAAAAATTTAGAGTCATTTTAAGATCTAAAATAAATAATATGATTATTTAATAACTGTTAACTTTAAGGTTAAATAGATGTATTACTATTTATGTACAGAAGTGATGTTAAAAGTTCACTATAAAAAAAAGAACTCTCTTTTCCTGAACCAGAGAATGGGCCAGTATTGATTCCCACAGTATCATGTCATTTTCTTTATTAAAAGAGCACATACTTTGAAAAGATCTGCACAGTGCTACTGGTTCGAGATACACAATAATGTTTAATTATCTCTCCAGGATCCAACTGACAATCAAGATTAAAGTGACATGATGCTTTAATCACTTTCACTAAAAGGTCTAGGAAATTTGCTTTGAGACTGTAAAGACAAATTTGCAACAGAAAGCTTTCAAAGGCTTCAGAGTTCTCTAAAAATGTTAATTCATCTTCAAATGATTGAGAAATTTATTCTCTTTATAGCAACTCACTAACTGAAAGAAAACTCTGAGGAGAAAAAGTTAGCTTATTTAACCACTGGTATATAATAAATGACACAGGTATGAACTTAAACTATTTCTCTAAAATGAGGAAGCAAGCATATGAGTCATGGGGCCAAAGAACAGGATTCTTGCCCAGGAAAGAAAAGCAAAGAGATTACAGTGGGGAGGAGAAAGTTTGCCAAATGCACTGGCCTATCTCTTCTTGAATCACTTTATATTCTATGCAAATCTGAACTAATAACAGCAATTACAAAATGTTTTGTAATTTTTTTCACTTTGTGTTACAGTTTAGATCTAGAATGCGGCTTAAAAGCCTCATGTGTTCAGAGGTGAGACTTTGGAAGATGACTGAATGGATCATGAGAGCACTACACTCATCAGTGGATTAGTCTACTGAGGAATTCAGAGCTGAAGTCCTATTACAAGGTGGGGTCTAGTCAAAAGTGGTGAGTCACTAGGGGTGAGAGCTGAAAGGATGTACAGTATCTCCTTCCCCAGCTTCTCCCTTCACTGTGCTTCCTGACTGACATGAGATGACCAGCTGCCCTTCGCCAATCCCTTCCACCACACTGTTCTGTCTTGGAGCCTGCAGACCAGGGGCTGAAACTCCTGAAACTGTGAGTCAAACTAAACCTCTCCACCTCACCCTGGTAAGATATTGTGCCTCTGCAGAAATAAGAACAAAGATCTTTCATCTCTCTCTATGCTTTTAGTTAAAAATACTTCAAACAGATGATTTTAAGCAGCTTGGGCTGCCTATATATGGAAAGAAAATAGGGGAAAGGTAGAAAAACAAGTCATATACAGGAGGATTCAACAGTGACAGTTCTGTAAGGAACAACCTAGGGAAGGAAGGAGTCAGTTTTCTTTCTGTGGAAAGCAAGTCTTATAGCACTGACAAAGCCTTTTACCTCAGCTGAAATTAAAGCATCTTACAACAGATTTGATTTGCTAACAGCTTTAAATCTAAGGCCAAGAAATACAAGCCAAAGTGTTACCTGGTGATATTTAATTCAGTCATCTATCAGAATTGTAAAGAGAAAAAAAAAAAAACAAAGAACATAGCATTAAAAAGAAAGGTGGTGATGAAATACTTACTTCGAACTTCATATTGATTGTACTCTGCTGTCTTCAGCAAAGGATGAGAGAAACAATGCCATGGTAGCTGTTTCCTAACTTGGGGCAGCACGTAGTGGGTTACAAACCCCACAAAGCCAACTAATGTATATAACACATACTTGAGAGCAGGCTAAAAGAAAAACAAGGTTGAGAAAATTAGGATCCACTGTGAGACTCACTGTTACAGTTTGTATACAGATGGCCCCCCCAAGCCTCATGTAGTCATGGAAGCGGCTAAATGTAGTGTTTGTGATTGACTCGTTGTGTAGCGCTGGGCTTAGCGGTGTGAGTTCTGCACCCGCCCAGGGGTGGAGCCAACATACAATGTAAGATCGGAATGGGGGCGTGTTTTCCTCTCTTTGGTGCAGTTTGCTCTTTCCGCTTGCAGCTGCCATGAACAGCAGCACCTCAGCCACGCCACCCTTCCTTGGAACCAGCTGAGTATGGACTGAAAGCCCCAGAACTGTAAGAAATAAACCTCTCCTTACTTCACTTTGGGTGTCGGGTATTTTGTCTCAGCAACGAGAAAAAAATAACCAAGACATTTATAGAGGAATGACTCTCTTTCACAGCATCTCTCCACCCTCCTCATTCCACTTTAATCTTTTTTCTCAGCTGACCACTTGTGCGTTATAATCCTTCCATCTGCCTTTTTTCTGGAAGCACCCTGTTGTCCTTACCATGCACAGCAAGGCAACACTGGTGCTCAATAAATCAAAGAAAAGCAGGAAAGGTTTTTGCATTGATATCTAAAGATATTTGGCCTAATTAGATGTTGACTTGCTTATGTATTAGGTTAGATGTGTAGGAAAGATGTTGAGCAAAACTTTATATGCGCCACTAGAAATAAGCCAGGCCCTGAGAATGACATGACGTTAATTTCCAATTATAGAAGCGGCAGTAATGTCTACAGGAAGTATGGATACGGGGCCTGGGAAAACGAGGTGTTATGGTTGATACATTGTGTCAACTTGAGAAGTTTAGCCGTTTAACTGAGAGACTCTGCAGGGATCCAGCATCCTTACTCTGTAAATATTTTCATTCTGTGCAAAGGGAAGACACAGAGATTTTGTGAGTTCTACACCTGCCCTGGAGACAGGGGATGGCCTGTGTACAGTACAAGGGAGGAAAGAGGCTTTTTCTTCTCCCTTTTTGCTCTGGCTTCTGCCTTAAAGTATTGCCCCAGTGCCATGCCATTCTGTCTTGGAGCCAGCTGATTATGGGCTGAAACCTCCACAAACAATGTGCTAAATGAACCTTTCCTTCTTTCATTTC
>RJWT010001458.1:0-13049 GCA_004365215.1 Cuniculus paca
GGAATGTAAGTGGAAGGGACATTTTTGTGGCTTCTAGGTATGGCCAATAAAACAATTGCACTCATGTTGTTTATGCTCTTTATTTTATTGCTGGATCCAAACTGACATTCAGGGTAATTTGGAAGCCACCTGCCTGTGTGAAATGGGGCCCCACCCACCCCATTCTGCCCTGTCAATCTGGTGCCACTGTGAACTGTTTTATGAAGAAGTAAATTTTTTTGTTTGTGTTTTCACTAAAGTTTTGGTGCTTGTTATAGCAACTAGCACTGTCCTAATTAGTAGAGCGAGTATTTTTCATTTCATTAAATATCTCTTTTTAAAATTTTTCTTTTTTTTTTTTTTTTGCGGCATCAGGGATTCAACTCATGACCTCGTGCTTGCCAGGCAGGCGCTTAGGCCACTGAGCTAAATCCGCAGCCCCTTCATTAAATATCTTGAAATTTTTTTTTCAGTGCCAGAGACTGGAACCTAGGGCCTTGCACATGTTGAACATGTGTTCTACCACCGAACTGCACCCCTAGTCCTGAAAAATTACTTAAAATAAATGTATAGTATTTCATAATGTGATTGTGCCTTAATTTATTTAATCACTTGGTTATTACTGAGTACTTACATGTTTATAGTATTTCTTAGAGTGGAACAATTTTTCTATGTAAATTCTATTCAACTTTTATCATTAGTTTGTATAGAGCAATGATTCTTAACAGGAAACATTTAGCAATGTCTAGTTACAGTTTTGATTGTCACGATAGGAGGATTTTACTGGCATAAGAGGTGTGATAAAAAATACAATGAGTGCTTAAATTTTTCAAAAAAACTCATTATAGTAAAGACACATTGTTATTACTCCCCCACACAATATTCCCCCTCACTTTGAGAAGACTTACCCCTTCCTTCTTGCTACTTTCTGTAGCAGTTCTGGAAGTACTCTTTCATGTCTTTAGATGCATTGCATTGATTCAAAACATTTACCTTTCATGGTCATGTCAACGCTGAGAAAAAACCAGAAGTTGCATGATGCCAGATTTTGTAATAAGGTAGATGAGGACACACTGTGTTTTTATTTGACAGACAGAAATTGCCATAAACATTTGATCAGTGAAGTGTGATAAAAAAAAATACAGCGTATGTTTAAATTTAATATTACAGTAAAAGATGCATTTACCATTAATACCCATCAAAATACTCCCCCTTGCTTCAAACACATTTATCCTATCCTTTTTGGTAATGTGTCTTTTACTATGAATGAATTTTTAAAAATTTACATATTCACAGTATGTTTCAATCAACCCTTGTTTAGTGGAGTATCACGTAGCCTATTATAACCAAGAACTACCCAACTCAAAATGTCAGTAGTGCCATAGTTGAAAATTCCTGATCTTGAGTCTAGAAAGAAAGTCATTCCATCAAAGGACATTTTTATAACTTTTGGTTTATTCTGTCAAGTGGCTTTTCACAAAGGCTTCACTAGTTTATATTCCCAACGTCAGTGCACAAGAGTACTTATCTCTCTCCATTTTTAACAATATGGTGAGAACTTATTTATTCATTTTTGTGCCTTGCTATTTGAAAGGTAAAGTGAAATATTATTTTTATATCCCTTTAATTGCCAATACAGATTAATTTTTCCATATGTTTGATTGGTTTTTATGTGCTGTTATTGAATTGTATGTTCTTGTTCCAGTATCTTATTTGTGGATGATTATTTTTCAGGAAAGTTTTTGCCATTTAATTTTCTTTATATTTTCATGTTTTGGCATAAGTGAATTTAAAATTTTATAGTCATATTTTATGTTTTTCTCTTGGTGGTTTCTTTTGTTTTGGACCTTAGAAAGTCCTTCCTAATTCAGGGATTATGTAATCATCTATATTTGCTTCTGGTTTTATTTTTTATGTCTAATTTTTTTACCCAGCTGATATTTATTTTGAAGAACTATAATTTTTAGCTAGTTGTTCCATTTTCATTTAGTTAGTAATCCTTTTTTTCTTTATTGATCTCATAACCAGGACTTTTGAAAGAGCCTTCAGCATAATTTGAAGCAAACTTGCATTTAAACATGTTTCTTATGATTAAAAATTTAACGTAAATATGAACCATGGCCTGGAAGGAGGAAATGAAATGGATGTTTAGAGAACAACAGATATGCCAGGAGGTCTGCATTGTAAGGAGGGAGATAATACTAAATAAGAATGTGGGAATCACATTGTGAAAGTCATTACTTGCCAGGCCTCAGGGTTAGATTAGTATGCATTGGGAAGTCATCAGAGGTTTTTAAGCAAAAGGATGCTATCATCAGGGCAGTGCCTTAGGGAAACCAGTAGAGTAGCAAAAGGAGAGAATAGAGGCCAGACAAGCAGCTGAGAGGCTGTGAAAGCTGTGCAGGTGAGAGATAAAGAGGCTCCAAGGTAGGACAGGCATAAGGTAAGAATAGGAGTCTCAAAAAAAAAAAAAAAAAGATTAGGAGTCTCAAAGAGCAAATTCCCAAAAGAACCACACCGACTTCAAATGGCTGAAGTCTATTTAGACGTGAAGTCTGCTGGGGACTGGAAAATGCATATGTACATTCTCCCACAGGGACAGCCACTGCATGGTCAGGGGGCTCGTCCTATGGGGAAATGTGGCCCAGGTTGTCGGAGCGGTGTTTTTTTCCCCAGAGAAGCTGAAAACCTGAATTTTTATGTGAGATTTCTTAATTAAACAAAATAGGGTAATGAATCAAATGAAATATGACCACCACTTGCTACACTGACCCACCTCAGAGGTAGATTCAGCAGGGTTTCGCGTGACCAGACAAAGAAACGAGACTCAGCGGAATCAAAGTAACTACAGAGAAGTGGCCTACAAGTGATTTAGTGCAGGATCTTGAGCTGGAATGATGGGCTGAAATCCTGGCACCCATCTTCCTAATTGGACGGCCATGGGCAATCACTTGTCCTCTCATCTGCAAAGTGGAGATGGTAGCATACATTTTATAAGAAGCTGTGCAGATTAAATATGTTACATTTACAAGTAAATGTTTAGGCCAGTGCTTGACACAGAATATTCCCTCAGCTGGTGATAACTATTTTTAAGTAGTTATTATAAAGAACACAGCTCGAGTTTGAATCTCTCACCTGTCAGCTCTGTGACCTGGGTGAGTTTCTTCCCCTTTTCATGCCACGTCTGTAAAATGGGGAGTAACATACCTTCCTGATTTTGTTGCTTATAAACTACCCAGCACAATGTTCTAGCAGTAATGATGCTTGTTGAATCTTTTCCTATTTCAGCTTCTTAATGAGAAAGTCCAAACTCAGTGCTTCACTCAATTAATTGACTGTGATTATAATGTCACCCTTTTTTCTTAAAAATTTCCCTTTGTCTTTATCAACAGAAGTGTGTACAGTTAAGGTTCCAGAGAGAAGGAATTGTCTACCCACTCTCCATCCACAATGCTGGGCGCCTTCTCCATCACTTCTCCTGCTGCCCTTAGTTCAGGCCCTTGGAACCCCTTGCCAGACTTTGCTTCCAACCCTTCACCCACCTCCCCCTGTTCAGTCCTGTGCCTGCCTGTCCATCCTCCACACTGCCCCTAGGGTCTTTCTGTATTGCACAACTGGAGTTAATTAGTACTTTAGTTTTTGTTGTTGCTGTGGTTTTGCTTGCTTTTCTTTATGCTAGTCACTATTGTCAGACCTTCCAAATGAACTGTAAAACTCCCTTCGAGAGTATGAAACATAATCTACTTCTTACTTTCTCTGGAGAAATCCTTCCTTTTTGCAAACCTTTGTATCCTGACCAAACTTGACTTGTTTTCTGTAAGACCCTGAGACCTCTCTCTCCTGTGATCCTGAGAATTCCCTTTGCCTCTTTCCTGTGTTGAGACCTTTGTTTCCTGGACCATGTCTTGTTATGTTTACATCCATGTAACTTGCTGGTGTACGTTCTGTTAATTCCCTGAGAGAAGGTGCGCAGTAGGTAACATCATTGAAGCCTTGGATATCGTACAATTCTTCAATTCTACCCTCTGCCTTGACAGTTTGGCTAGGAATAGAATTCCATTTGGAATGCTGTTCTCCCAGAATTTTGATAATCTTTGCTTCATTGTCTATAACTTTCTATTACTGTTGAGAAGTTTAATGCTACTCTGGTTCTCAGTTATTTGTGTTACCAGATTTTTTTGTCTGGAATATTTTGGGATCTATTCTTTATTCCTGGTGTCCAGAAATTTCACTATTTTCTTCTTTCCTTGCTTCCTTCTTTTTTTTTTTATTTTTTTATTCCTTCTTTTTCATTGCCTAGCGTCTAAGGTTTTTAATTTCTGGGACTTTTTTTTATAACTTTGTTGATAATTTCTCTCTCTTCTTTGTTCTGTTAGTCTGATGGTAGACTTTTTAGGTCCTCTAATTTTATTAACAGTCTCTCTCTTTTGTATATGTTTTTTTTTAATCCTAATTTCTATAAGGAATATTCTTCTTCAGTTTTTTCTACCGTATCTACTATTTTCTGCTATCATTCAGCACTCTGAAGACATGTCTGTCATTCCAGCTGACCCTTTTGTATGGCACCCAAAAGGTTTGGGACTGCTGTATGTCACTGAAGGGTTTATATTTTTTGAGTTTTTTCTTTTTTCATTCTTCAATTCATGTTTGTTCCTCTGGGTTGCTTTTGTTTGTTTGTTTGTTTGTTCATTTTGGTCACTGTCATTCAAGGTAGAAGTTTTCTCAAATGTGTAGTAGTCTTTGTGTGACTGCGCCTGGGAGGAATGACGCTCCTACACCTGATCAGAGCCTCTAAAGCGTCGGGCGGGTCTCCTTCCCAGATGAACCATAGTGAGGGTTAAAGACTGTAAGACTTTCTTGATTTGGAAACTCCTTATGTTAGTACGTGTACAACTTTTCTTCAGGCCAATTTCCCCAGAAACTTCCAGCATAGCTGCCAGCATTCTGGAAACTGCGTAGACTAAAGCAGGCTTTCGTATAGAAGAAAGGTGTCAAGTGAGAATCTCACCATTCAGAATGCAGACTTTCACTGACTTCCCTGATTTTAGTGTAGCATTTCACTACTGTCTTCATCTCTAAACATCTCCAGACAGTAGGTATTTGTCTTTTGCAAGATTATAGGAACAGATCTAAGGCCTAATTGCTTCTTATGTAAGTTTCTATCTCATCCTGTTTTCAGCCCTACATCCCTTCGCCTGAACATCCGAAGGCCTTAGTGCCTCCAACCTGTTCTTTTGCAGGGTTCTGCAGCTGCACTTGGCTTGTCTCTTCCTGGAACTCCTTTTGCAGGAAATTTGGTTTCCCTTTTCCCTGTCCTACTAAATTCATTCTTCCAAAATTTTGTGAATATCCTTCATCTGCTGCCACCTTCCTCAGTCCTTTTGTTTTTATGGGCTCCTGGCCTTAAAATGTCCTTTATGGGAGTTTCTAGCAGAAGTTGAGAAATTTGAGGATTTCCAAATCTCCTGCACTGTGAGGGACTCTAGAGCAGAACTTTATCTCCTTGGTTTTCACGTTCCCAAGGCCCAGCATAGTGCAGGCACTCAGATGTCTGTTGAATTGAATGATTTAATAAATAAATAAATGGAAATAGTCATTGTTACTTTTTCAAACATTTATTTTTGTGATGTATCTTGATGCAAACTACCTATGATGCCAATCTAGACCATGCTATTGTAGTGAGGCTGATCTCCTTTGAATGCAGCTGGTATTCACTGTGCGTGCCCGTTACTTAGGATTCCCAGTGGGCATTGTTATACAGAGGATTTTATTAAGTATCCAATGATGAATACATCTCCCAGACTCTTATTACCAAACCCCCAAAGCACATGCTTGATGCCCCCAGCTGACTTAATCACTACATTGCTCTCAAGTACCCCATATGTGTTTAATGCTCCACTCTGACTCCGCTTCTGATGGCACTCAGGAGAAGTATGAAGACCACTGTTTACATTGTGATGCAAGACGTTGGAAGAAGCATCTTAGGGGGAAGTGGATACATCTGGATGTGCTGTAAAAGACTGGCAAATCCTGAGGAGAGGCAACAGTGCAGGTTGGGTTTAGGGGTCTCTGCCCTTTAATCATTGGTATAGCAAGTTTATTTTATGACAAAAATTAGGTTTTTTAAAAAATCTAAGTTCCATCTTTAATAACTCAGTCAATGCAAATCATTTCTGTGTTTCTTTTAACTGAAATTCAAGTTATTACATTTTTCAGACTTATGAGCAATTATTTCAGATACATTAGTATTTTAGTACTGGTATTTTTAATTTCTTTCCAACTGTTATTCTGCATGCCTTTTATTTATGAGAGATTGACCTTAACCTCTTACCCTCACTTCGTGAGTGCCTCTCTTTAGCATTTCTACCTATTTTTCTTAGATACAAGTCACATAAGCAAGGAAACTTAGGAAACAACACTTACTCCCCCATTTTCTTCATTTCCTCCCTCTCTCCTATTGTAAACCATAAAAGTAAGTAAAGTAAGCTTTGATGTAATCAGATATGATAAAGCATGTGCTTTGTAACATGGAAAGTGTGTTCTACTTTCTTGGGGAGAAGCCAGAGCAAGGCAAGGCTATGCCTACCCACTCTGGAATGGAGACTTTCAGAAATGTCATCACTGACTGTCTGATCTTCTCCTTCCCTCGTTTCTATCTCCAACAGGGACCTGGTCATCACCTCCTCTTTCATCACTTACTGGGAGTATAGTAAACCAATACCTTACTAACTCCAGATTTTTCCATAAAGAGGGTTCTCAGGTCTTCATGATTTGCAGCTGTCTCTATTGGGTACCATGATACTTTGAATAGAACCTTCTGGAAATAGGCCCTGCCATCCTAGGAGTTGATCTAATTCTTCCTTCTTGTGGACTCCCAGTATATATGCATTACTAAGGCACATTTATGTGGCTCCAACAGATTGCATAGCCCAGTATCACTGCAGAAAGCCATCCTATGTCCCTACATGTAGCTCAGCCATCTTCTGGATGACTGTGATCACAGCACTAGGGACAGCTGTCTGGGAGTCCCCAGGCATGCCAGGTGCATTAGCTGGGTCTAGGTTAGGCACATCTTCTAAACTTTTTCACTCCGTATCTCTGTGTTTATCTATAATCCTGAGGAGGATATTAATCATATAACACACACGTCTTTTTAGACTTAATGGTAGGCTGGTAAGCTTAAAAACCTCCAATGTCAGGGAGATCTTAGTTATTTGACTTTGAACAAGGTGTCTAATGTTTCTTTTCTCATCTGCAAAATAAGGGTTAAAAATTCCTACCTTTTAGGACCTTGTGGTGATTTGAGATGATGTAAATAGGATACCTGATATATCATAAATCATCAGCTTCAAGATGTTCATTTTCCTTATTTTAATACGTATCTCTGAGATCATAATATTCTTACAATCAATAGGAAAGCATACTGGCATTGTTTAATTGCACTAATTTTTCTTTTATTATGGTACATATTGAAAAGTTCTTATAATTCATGACATTTTTAATTTTATGACATAGTCTGCTTAGCTCTCAATGAATAGTAATCATACTCGTTATATTTTTGCAAGAAAGATCTTAGTCATACCTAGGAAAAAAAACCTGTATTCTATTAATTTTCTCAGACTTTGATTTTGGGTACCATTTCAGTTATTAGGAAAAAGAATATTATAACAAAAATGATAGCAGTTCCTGTTTAATCATTTCACACCTCATGTGCACAAAACAAAGGCAAAAGGAAATAGACTTCAAAAGATTTAACAAGACCGTGACTAATTGGATGAGGAATAGCAAATAACAGAACAAGAGCAGTTATGAAGGACCAAGAACTGTATGCAGACTGAAAGCTGGCAATTCAGAAACACCTGTTTGTGGGTTCCATATTCTTGCAGCTGTAAGAAAAAGTAAGCAGGAATGAGTTTTAGTGTACCCTAATTTTGCGTACAGAGAGCTAGGGATTGAAAAGTATTGATGCCACTCATTCATTCTGGCATTCTTACATGAGAATGTGGGGTTTCTTCTTTCACATAGTTATGCAGACAAAAAGTCTTATGACTGTGTTTGGTTCTTTAAATGTTTGTTGAACACCTGCTATGTACCAGTCTTCATGAGAGACTTTGAAGTCACAGGGATGAATAAGATAAGCCTTGATTTCAAGAAGCCTAACCTATAGCATCTCATACTGTGCACCTCTTTCCTTCACCTACATCCTATTTCCTTTTCTACTATATTATATAGGTAGTCATTCTTTTTTGTTATAGAATGTATTTTTTCTGAAACTTGGAACATTTTTAATATTCATTTTCATCTAAATATACCACTGAAAAGCAAATTTAAAATTAATAGGATGAATAGTTTGATAATATTTGTAATTGGAAATTTTGTCTAACTGTGTAACCTATATTTAATGTCAGCTTGTGTATGGTACACTAATTTTTGACAAAAATTAATTTAGGATCTTAATTAAAATTTTAATTTTGGTACAGTGAAAAGATTATGTTCCATTTTTAGATCTTGGTGCAATGTCTTCTTTCTTTAGGGATTCCCAAAAAGGAATACTTCTGTGCTTACATGCCTAAGTCATTCATGTGCCAAAGGAGCAGTGAAAAATGCCACACAAGGGAAATGACATTTTTGGGTTTTTTTAATTGATTTAATGAGGGAGGGAAGGAAGGGTGCTAATTTGGTATATTTAAATTTTAAATAAATGTAAAAAATAGATTAAATTAATATAAACAGATGGCTTTAGAATTTCTTAATTTACTTAGTTTTATAACATCTATAATAACAGCTAGCAGTAGCTGAATCCCTACTGCTGCGTGTCAGGCACAATGCTAAATTTCCTATTTATGGTCATAATGATCCCATGAGGTAGACACCATTATCCTATCATAGGTAAGGAAACAAAGAGGGATGGTTCAAACCTAGAAGTTCCCTCGTTTTATCTCCCTAGGATTTGCTAAGTTTATTATTCAGGGGAAAGAATCAGTAGTTGTTGAAAAGCTACTGAAGTTTGATTAAGGTTGTCAAAGTTTGCCATTGAATTTATCACTAAATAACCGCCTAGCATTTTTTTTTATTTTAAAAAGAAGAAAACAAAACAAAACAGAACAGAGTTAAACACAACAAAGCATTTCAGAACAGACCACTGCAAGCAATACAGGTCTTCAAAACATAACAATAGGAGATTAACAATGGCTACCCTAGTGTCTCTTGTTTTCTTCGAAAAATTTTTTTTTCTGCCTAGCATTTTAGAGACTAAACTAGTATATATTTTAAATGTATTACAAACTTCATCTGTTAAGACACATTAATTTTTAAAATGCTAGTTTAAACCAAAATTATGAGAAATTAATTCTAAATACAGTGGGAAATTAATTCTAAATACAGTGGTACAGTTCCTAAATTTAATTTGTTTCATGATTTTGGAAAAAATGGCCACATTTGTGTTTGTGCAGGAAAGATAGCTGCACTCATGTTTGTTACCCAATGTAGAGTTTGCAAACAACAACAATTTGGTTTGCAAACAACCACAATTTTGTTCACAAACAAAAACATTTGTGAACCGAGGTACCACTGTAGATTTATATTAATAATTGGCATTAAAATAAAGATTATTAAATAAAGACTAATATAATTTCACAGTTGGTCTTGGATGATTGCTGAATATGTGGCTCAAAGGTCAGGAGAAAGGCAATGATGATGCTGGACTTACCCCTGTTCCTTGGATGAAATAATGATAGTGTTTGCTTCTTGTGTTAATCATGGAACCCTCAAAAGTAGGTGAATGTGCTGGAATAAAAATGCAGAGAACCGACCTTGTGGGTCATTTGTTTCTAACTATTCAGAAGCCACACATCTGAGAAAGTGTCAGCCTACCTTAGGACCTTTATAGCAGAAGGGTGTAATCTTATTCCTTCATGAATCCATACATAAAATCTCAACTGTTTAATTCCCTAACATCTCTCCAAGATCCTTGAGGATCCATTTCCATACACTTTAAAGATTCACTTTATTAATTGTTATCTGTTGTCCTATGTAAATAACCTGTCCTTTTCTTGGTCTTTCTTCCTTCCAGAACCACCTCTCATCTGTGCACTTGTGCACATGTGTGTTTTACATCCATCCCTCTCCCTCTCCACATCTCTCTGCTGTGTCCTGCCCTGCCAAAGCCAGGTTTTATGACTCAGTGTAAATACTGTCTTCGAAGGGTGATTGGCAATGTTCCCAAACCCTAAAGAACAATGTTTTATAGCTCACTGAAATTCGGGTTGGCTGACAAGTGTGGAATGGAACAGCTTTGATTGGACTAAGACAGCATTTGCTTAGAATATGTTTCCTAATCCAGGTCAAATTATTACATGAAAAACTTGAGTGAATTGTGTCATAGAACACTCATGAGGCCAGATTATCTGCTTCTACTTCAATAAAACTGAAGAGGTAGGCGGAACTGAAAGTGGGAAATAAATTTTCAAACATAATCTTAATCAATTGTTTCAAGCTAGTGAGAGACTTTACCCTGGATCAAACTGAACTAACTCCCTAACAGAACTGCCAAGACTAGGTGTTTTATTTGATCTTCCTAGTGTGTCCAAAGAGTTACATGGAATAGAGTTCTTAAGTCTTCCCAAATGGGTAGCCTGTCTGCAACAGATGTTAGGACGTGAAAGGGAGGAGAACCCTTAAGTAACACGGAAGAGATGTTACAGAGTTACATTTCCCTCTACTGATGTTCACTATTGGCCTCACCGTTTACAGTCCTTCAGGAGGAAGGAACACGCACTCTTTCATTGGCTGCAACGTGGCATTTACAGCACATAGCACGAATGCCTGTTGTATTGCATCAAGTTTACATGGAGCATCAAGTTTTTTAAAAAATGGAATCATTATAAATTCTGGCAGTTTTTATGGTATAATTAAAATGTCTAACAGGATACCTCTGGGAAACCAAATGCAGTTTTACTATTTATAGAGCCAGCAGAGGTAGTGTTTCTTGCCAACTTTCATATCTTATGACCTATAAATTGCTCTTAATAGCTAATCTGTCATCCCCACTTCTCATACCAGAAAGCTTGTTTCCTTATTAATCTGTTAATTTGCATCTGCAAAGGACATTTACAAATCCTTGGTTTGAAAACATTGCGGCATTAATGCTGGGCATTATAAATAATTTATCACCTGTGATAGCAACTCTTAGGTTTAGGTGATAGATCTTTCTGACATTGTATTATTCCACCAACCCTAATATAATTTTGATAAAAATAATTATTATGAAAGCTCCTCTGGCCTCACAGTATTAGAAAAAGCTGACACGTTACCATGGAGAAGCTGTAACTATTACTAACAGCTCTCTAAGCTCAGACTAAGGGATTCAAACCAACCATTACAACCATTACGGTAGAAAAGAATTCAGATTATTTATATATATATGAAAATAATACATACACAAAAAATACATACACATATGTGTTCTTTTGTAGAATAATTGCAAAATATTTCTCCAACCCTAGGTTTAGTTATTGGGACAAACTGGTTAGATTGATTATGATAAACTTGACACCAATTATTGAATATATAACATGCAAATGATTTAAGACAACTAAAGACCATGTAATTAAAAATTTCTCTGTTTGTATCGTAGTTAAGCCTCCCATTTCTCTGTGGCCGTGAGTTGACAATTCTTAGAGATCACATTTAGGAAGCTTTCTCCCTACCACAATCCTTAGAATCTCACTGCTTTTTTGTTTGTGTTTCATTGATTTGTATAGTTCAACCTAAGAAGCATTTGTGGGAACAGGAAACAAAATACAAAAGGGGAGAAATAGAATAATACAGGCACGAGGGTCAGATCATACTAGGGCAGAGGTTGTGTATATATGGGATTCTATCTGGCTTTTAAAGAGGGGTTCAATATCTGTCCTTAAACCTACCAGTGGCTCAAAGAGTTAAATGTGACTGCTTATAAGAATTATGTTTTTTAAAGATGAAATCATAGCAGCTGCTTGATAGAAGCACTGATATTTGAATGATTTTTTTTCCATTGTCCTTATAAAGAAAACTTTGGGTGAAATCATGGACCCTGTCCTCAACAATATAGATTATAAAATTTCTTTTAAATATTCTTGTCCAGTTGATGTTAGGTGACCATTGGTAACCAATTGTAGGGGTTTGTCACCATCGTTTAACTTTTATCCAGAATTACTTTACTCAATTGCTGATTAAGGGTAGATTTTCTTTCAAGCTAAAATGTACTCCTTAAATAGGAAGAGTATTTGTTAAAGATGATCCTCCGCTGATCACAATTCAGTCTTCTATTTCTGTAGGTTTACAGTATATTTGAGTAGCTATTGATTTTCCCCAAATATCCCTGAAATTTGGATAAATTACTTCCAGATACATCTTTGTATCTAGATTGATACAGGTTTCAAAAAATTAGCTAAACTTGATTCTTGTATCTGGTTCTCTTCAAAATTCTTTTTTATTAAAAAAAAAGGCTGAAATTTCATCATCCAGAAACCTGTGGTAATTGCAACATAATCAAACTACTACATAGTGTTAACTGTAACTATGATGTTTCCTAGACAGTATTAACTGTAATTGTGATGTTTCCTGGGAAATAAAATTAATAAAGTTATGCCCAGTGTGGTATTAGTCAGGATTGGCCAGATTATGCTATAATAAAAATCCTCAGATCTCAGTGGTTTAAAATTAAAAAGGCTTATTTCTTGTGCTCATTGTATGTTCATTAAGATCAGCCAAAGATCTATTACACATGACATGATTCTAACTTGAAGATCAATTCTGATCAGTCTGTATCAAGAGAGGATGAGACAAAATGTGCACTGGTTCCTGTAAGTGTGGGTTACATTCTAGGACAGGCCCACTTTGATTAGTGGAAGTAGGCAATATAGACACCCATATGTGACTTCACCCAAGCAAAGATGTGTTCTTATCTGCCTAGAAGGAGAGAATCTATAGCATATGTGTGAATGGCCTTGTATTAGTCAGCTTTTTATCACTGTGACCAAATAACAAAGAAAAACAAATTAAGGGAGGAAATAAATATTTATTTATTT
>RJWT010001458.1:13149-48332 GCA_004365215.1 Cuniculus paca
AATTTTTTATTTTAAAGATAGTAAAACCCAACAAAACAAAACAGAATAAATTCAGTCAAAACACAGCAGTGAAATTGGTACAGAATATCAAAGCAGGGTAATGGGAAAAGAACAATGGCTACTATAGTGTATGTTGTTATCTTCACAGTAGTTTTCCATTCCATCAGTTATAGCAAAATCAGACCAAAACAAAACAGAACAAAACCAATCAAAATAGAATATTGGGTAAAGAAAAAAAATTAATAAGAATAAAACAAAACACTGAGAACATTATTAGACTTTAAAAACAAGACAGAAAAAAAAAACTCCATATTTACCATATTGCATACCATTATCCTTCCTATACGTGCTCAGACTGTCAACCCCATTCCTGTAAATTCAACCTAACAATACAATCCTTCAGGTGCTTTTTGTACCTCAATTGCTATTAGCTCAGGTTGACCTCCAAACCAGCTGGTGGCTTATGGGGTGAGAGGGTTTGGTGATTTTCAGTCTGCATGCTGGTAGGCTTACAGGAGACACTGACTTTTTTCTCTTCCTGGGTCCCATATGGTCTGCGCAGCTTATCAGAAAGGCTGGCTAGTTGGATCCTTGATCGGCTCCTCCCAGTCCCAGCATGGCTGACTCTCGGGAGTTTCTGGCTTTTCTTTGTCTTCCTGGGTCCTGCACAATCTGCACGGCTTACCAGGAAGGCTGGCTAGTTGGATCCTTGATCGGCTCCTCCCAGTCCCAGCATGGCTGATTCTCGGGAGTTTCTGGCTTTTCCTTGTCTTCCTGGGTCCTGCAAGATCTGCATGGCTTACCAGGAAGCCTGGCTAGTTGGATCCTTGATCGGCTCCTCCTGGTCCCAGCATGGCTGGCTCTCAAGAGTTTCTGGCTTTTCCCTGTCTTCCTGGGTCCTGCACGATCTGCACGGCTTACCAGGAGGGCTGGCTAGTTGGATCCTTGATCGGCTCCTCCTGGTCCCAGCATGAATAAATATTTATTTTGGCTCATGTTTTTGGATGCTTTAGTCCATGGTCAACTGACTCTAAGACAGAAATGTCATGGTGGAAGGGCACAGTGGAGGAAAGCTGCTAACTTCATGCTGACTGGGAAGCAGAAAGAAAAGTAAAGAACCAGAGAGGCAGGGGCCAAGGACCAACATATGGTTCCAAAGTCCAGCCCCCATGATCCAGTCCCTTTAAGTAGGCCTCACCTCACAAGTTCGAAGTACTTCCCAATAATGCTATCAAATGGTTATTTCATTAATGGATTACTCCACTGATGAAGTTAGTGCCCTTTTAGGCATGTCACTTTGCCTCTTCAAGTCTTTATCTCTTTGAGTCTAGTTTTATCTCACAGATGAGTATTATAACAATGCATGCTTAAGAAGGTTGTTATAAGATCAAGTATAACTGTATGCATAGAAAATGCTTGAGGTTTTACCAAGTGGTGGATAGACATAACTCATGCAAAATTGTACACAGTCATGTTCTGTGCACTTTCTCAGACTGATTCTATTTCCTAGAATTGTTCCCCCAAGGAGAGAAACTCCAGTCTGTCTGTCTGTCTGCCTATCTATCTACCTATTTATCTATCTATCTATCTATCACCTATCTATCTTTTAAGTAATAGACTTTATTTTTAGAGCAGACAATTGAATAGTTTAGTTTCCACATCTATATTCTCTCTCTGTCCCCTCACTCATTCATTCTGTTTCACTGTCTCTCTCTGTATCTCTGTCTGTCTCTCTCTCTTCCTCTTCTTCTTCCCCAGTTTCTCCCAGTTTTGACATCTTGTATCACTATGGTACATACACCTGTCACAATTAATGAAGCAATGTTGATATATTATGGTTATCTAAAGTTCATAATTTACATTCGGAAGTACTCTTTGTCTTGTACAGTTGTATGGATTTTGGCACATGTAGACTGTCATGTATCCACCACTATAGCAGCATAGAGAATATTTTCATTGCTCTAAAAATTTCTGTGCTCCACTTATTCTTTCCTCCATTGCCACAATTCCCCTGAAACAACTAATCATTTCCTTCCCTCTATAGTTTTGCCTTTTCCAGAATGTCATACAATTGAAATCCTAAAGTAGAGAGCTGTTTACACTGACTTCTTTCACTGTGATATACATTTAAGGATTCTTCCATGTCTTTTCTTGAGTCGATAGATGGTTTCTTTTTAGTGCCAGATGAGATTGCATTATGTAGATTTGTTGCAGTTTATGCATTCATCTGTTGGTTGCTTCCAGTTTTTAGCAATTATTAATAAAACTATTTCATGTGGACATACATGTCCAATTCATTTGGGTAAATACCTGGAGCATGATGGCTGGATCATGCAGCAGACTGTTTAGTTTTAGAAGAAATTGCCCCGTCTTCCAAAATGACTACCATTTTTCAATCTCTCCAGTAACAAATGAATTTCTATTGATACACATCCTTATTGTCATTGCTTCTGGATTTCAGCCATTCAGATAGGTATATAGTGGTATCTCACTGTTTAAATTTGCAATTTCCTAATGACTTATGATGTTGAACATCTTTTCATATGCTTGCCATCTGCATATATCTTCTTTGGTGAGATTTATCTTCAGATCTGCTGGGCTTTTAAAATTTATTTAGTTCTTTTGTCAATTTTTTTAATATTTTAGAAACAGTCTTTTTCTCAAAAGTAAGTTTTGCAAGCATTTTCTCGGAGCCTATGGTTTGTGTTTCATTCTCTTAACTGCTTTTTGCATGGTATAAATTTTTTATTTTAATGAAAAACTTAGCAGTTTTTTCTTTTGTGAAGCATACTTTTGGTGTTACAGCTAATGACTCTTTGCTGCGTTTTATTTTGTGCTATCTTCCAAGAGTTTGGTAAGTTTCCATTTTACATGTAGGCCTATGAATATTTTCAAGTTAATTTTCTGGGAGGGTCTTTTGAGATATGCCCTTGCCAGGTAGTTTAGGCTGGCCTTGAACTCACTATGTAGTCTTGGCTGGTCTCAAACTCTCAAGTGATCCTCCTGCCTCAGTCTTCCGAGTGCTGGGGTTGCAGTTATATACCACCATGCATTTCAAGTTACTTTTTATTAAAGTTGTGAGATCTGTGTCTGCTTCTTTTGTGGCACGTAAAATCCAATTTTTTTAGCATCATTTGTTTAAAAGGATATTCTTTCTCCACTGAATGTCAAAGATTAGTTGGTTTGATTTGTGCAAGTCTAGAAAATTCTCTTGAATGCATGAACGAATTAACAAATAAACCAGCCAGTCAGTCAACCCCAAACACTCCAAAAGTTTTTTTTTTTTTTTTTTTTTGCGGCACCGGGGATTGAACTCACGACCTTGCGTTTGCCAGGCAGGCGCTTAGGCCGCTGAGCTAGATCCCCAGCCCTGTTTTTGAGACAGGGTTTCACTATGCCGTTCAGGCTGGCCTTGAGCTCACTTTGTAGCCCAGGCTGGTCTCGAACTCACAACGATCCGCCTGTCTCAGCCTCCCGAGTGCTGGGATTACAGGCGTGAGCCACCACGCCCGGCTTCCAAAGCTTTAATCACTTGAAGTAAAAGTGGTTCTACCAAGATTGCATGTTGGATAGAACAATGAATCTAAAATGTCCTGTAGAAAAAGATGAGCTTTCTTATGAGTGTCGTAGCAGAAAAATGACATGAATAATGTCCTACTGTTAAGTAGATGAAAGCGATGATGCTTTCCGTCTTTGGTAGGACTTGCTTCTTGTGTTGTCTTTTTAGTTGTGGTGACAAAGCTTTATGTTCTATATCCTAGTCATCTTCTACCACATCTCTGAAGTAAGTAGAGCTAAGTGAATTGAATACAAAGAGCATCTTCTATGTGCCAAATGCAGACTCAGGCTCATTGAGAATACTATCTTATTTAGTATGAAAAGACATCAAGGCTCTGAGAAGTTTTAAAATTCCTGTTTTATACAAATGAGGAAACTTGAGGCTCAGAGATGTTTATAAACTGTGTGTCATCACTGAGCGTGTATGCTTGATTCCAGAGTCAACCACTATGTGTTTTTATGTCTACTGGGTTGTGGGTGGTTAATCTAGGACTCTGAGCTTATGAGCCTTGAACTGGCAGGGGATACATGAATTTGGGCAGTAAAAAGAATACAATATTTCTGGTACTGGCTGTAGGTACATTTCCCATTTTTCCAACTATGTGCGATTAATCATCAACAATTGTATTAAATGTTCTTTATATAGCCCTACTATTCATTTAAGCCTCCATAAAATATAGCCTTTATGAGAAATGCATACAATAAGCAAGGGGACATGCTAGAAACATGTTTAAATCTTTAGTTCACTATTTAATGGTAGTGTCATCAACGTGGTTATAGTTTGGGTATTTAAACTTTATTTCTGAAATTAAAAATTTTTAAGGTGGTTTGAAGACTGTTTGAAGACTTATGAACAGATTTCCAGCTCTGGCTTCAGGTCCCACAAAACTAACTTATCAGATGTAGTTTTTCTGTGAATACTCAGGTCACAGGCAAGGGTAGACTGACTCCTATGTGCCTAAGTCTGCAGCTGGAAATTATGCTTTGGCAAGAAGATGACTAATTTCGATCTTGTAGAAAGAGAAAACTATTGTCTTCTTTCAACCAGATAGTTTGTTAGCATAACTGTTTGTATGCATTTTATTATTCAAATACAGATGTTCCAAAATGTTTCCGCTGTGGAAAGCAGCTGCTACTATTCTAGCACAAAAATCTCAGAGAGATTAATATACAAAGGCAGTGTGGAAAATGCAGCATCTGCTTGAGGTGGGGCCGGTGATTTCCCCTCAATAGTGGGTCTTCAGGTCCTCATTAACATCCTGAAACCATGTTTCAGATCTACACTTATTCTACAGGAACAAAGACAAGTGATTAATTCGTAATTCGCTTAACTGATATATATCATCGCATGTTATTTGCCCACGGATTGTAAAACACTGGGCTTCATTTCCTACGGCAAGTGATAGGAACAGAGATGTTTGGGCACAATGACTGATGTTTTCAGTTACCACTACTGGCCTCTACTTGTAAGAGAGCTCAGACCAACCAGGCTGCAGTCGTGAAACTCCCAAGAAGACCTTAGCAAGGCCATCACAAGCACTGCTGCATCTGATCCCGTCCCAGCCCTGTGAAGTGTGTTCAGTATTGTTATTAGCACCATTTTATAAATAAAACAGGGATAACAAAGTGAAAAAACTTCTTAAGTTATACAACCAGGGCTTCTGATGCTAAGTCCTGTTCTACTCTTACTCCATACTAAGTTGGCTCTCTGATTTCAGAGATTCTATTTCCTAAGCTTTGTAGTCTTTCCTAGAAATGCTGGCTTGCAGGACACCTGCCATGAACAACCCCAGCCTGTCAGCACTGCCTGGCAACTGGAAGATGCTTGGAAAAAGCTAATGGAGTAGTTCTTCCCTTTTCCCGCAACACTCCAGAAAGGAGATGCCCCGATAGCCCCTTTCCTTATGTTCAGAGAGCTCTAGTAAGTGAGCTTCTGTGTCTCCCTGGCATTTAGAGAAATGAAAAACTAGAAGCAGAAGATCCCAGGGCTGTCATTTGGAGTTGCTATAAACCAGAAGTTTCTGAGAATAGTTGATGCTTGGGGTATTGTGGCTGTCCCGAGCCTTATAAATCCATCCTTTGCAGTGTTCAAGGGCTCATTGCTTCCAACCAGATCTACTCTTTGGAGCTATCTAGTAAATTATTTATGGTCTACACACTTGACAGGGTCTCAGGGCTGGAGTTTGAAAATGCCTAGCTCCTGGCTTGCTGCTAGGGCCTAGAAATCTCTGTCTAGAAAACCAAGGCTCAGAGAAGTTAAGTTACTAAAGGTCCCAGAGCTAGGAAAAGGCAATGCAACTGTGACCCAAATGGGTGTGATTCTAAGCTACCTTAGTTCTATCGTGGAGGAACTTCTGCCTTTTACTATGAAGACAATAGAGTGGGAGTGTGTGTGGACTTTGGCCTCCCGAGCCAAGCTTAGGTGAAAAACCCCAAAGAATAAGATGAGGAGGGCCAGCTACTGCAGGAGAGAGAAGAAAGAGGCCCATTTCCTTGGTCTGCAGCAAACGAGGAATACTGTCAGGGTGGGTTGTGGGTGTGTATGAACAAGGGAAAGGCCCATGAATCATAGATGCCTGTGTAGAGTGTGCTGACATAGAGTTCCAAAGAGGCTGTCAAGGTGGAAACCTGGGGCCAGTACAGTCTAAGTGGCATGCCGTGGGGTGACATTGTGACTGCCTCTGCCAGAGTCACACTACTGCAACATTGTGACTTTTGTGGAATTGATTCTGCTTCCTACCACACAGACAAAAACGAAAAAGTAAATTTCTAAGTATTTATTTCCTCTCTATTCTCTAAATCCTTTTTGTTGGAACATCTGTGAAAGGATAAAAGGATCTTAAAACAATATGAAACACTTTGAAGATACACTATTTGCAAGCACCATAAAAATGATCTCTCAGTCATTTTGATCAGAAACTGCTATTTCACAAGCAAAGAAAATAGGGTAGCATAACACTCATATCTATAAAATATTAATACATGTGTTCTGAGTTGCACAGACATAGAACACATCTTTTAAAGAAATTCCCTTTTTTCCATCAGGTATAGCATCACCTCATTATTATTCCCTAACCCCAAGCCCTTGGGACAATTCCTTGCCCACTAGTGGGAGAACAAATGTACTCTTTGTTCCCCAGAACCATGAGTTCATAAGGCAAAGGAAAGCATCATGAAGAAAGGGCCCTTAGCCATAGGCATGTAGTGAAGGAAGGAAAACATAGGTAAAAGCTTCCACCTTGTAGATATAAAAGAAAGGCAGAAATTTGACATAACTTCCTTTTTATATATCTGAAAGAAGCCCTGAAGTGAATACCAGACTCTAAGAACTATACATACATTGGTAAGATTCTACAAACTGTGTAGCCTCTCCTTTGCTAATTTTGTCTCCCTGTGTGGTTCACTCTGCTGATATAGAGCCATTTTCATTAAAACTTTTAAAGATAAAAGGTTTGTGTACTTTTCTTTGGACAAGAAATGGACAAGTAGTGAGCAGTGTGGGGAGAGAATGTCTGTGTGCACAGAGAGGCTCAAATTAGTAGAGCCCCTGGGTAGGAAAAAAAAAAAGGCTGAAGAGCTGATGGAGTGGAAGCAAGGTCGAGAGGCTTAATGGTTACTGTCCTGTGCAGAGGCATTGGCTGTTTTCCTTAGAAACTCACCCAAATCTAAATCATCCACAGCAGCCAGCACTGATGAAGTCACATTGAAGGAACAAGATAAGAGAACTGATCCTACAGTGGGCCTTGGGTCACAAAATTATCATTCACCATGGTAAATGTGCCCCTCACCATGGTTGCATGCATTTGCTTTGAAGAAAAGCAGAGCAGAAAAATGGGCAAAGCGCTGAGAGTCAAGCATGGATTTCTCCTTGTGTCTTAGGCTCTATCATTGTCATAATTAATTTTGGTTTTCTTCAACATTTTCTTCTACCACAGAGGTTAATAGGTATTGAGAGCTATAATATCATAGTAAATATTGCAAATGTCAATAAGTCTTTAAGTTGGGTGAAGGTTATATGGAACACAACCTGTTTCTGTGAGATTAGGTATGGAAAGCTACTGATTAAGTCATCATTGTTTTCCATTAGGAACTTGCTGTTGGATGTGTTCTTTATCAGTTCTACATAGGTCTGTGGCCCACTGATAGAAACACCATTGGGAGTTGGATTGATAGTTACTGGCAAACTCTAAAATTTTATCTGCTGAAACAAACCAAAGGCTTTTTCTGATGCACTTTCATTTCTTTACCTTATCCTTTCTCTCCAGGCAGCTTCATCAGCCCTGAGCAGTCTGGGCCACGTGTACACAGCGATTGGAGACTATCCCAATGCTCTGGCCAGTCACAAACAGTGTGTTCTTCTCGCCAAGCAATCCAAAGACGAACTTTCTGAAGCCCGAGAACTTGGCAACATGGGTGCAGTGTACATTGCCATGGGTGACTTTGAGAATGCTGTGCAGTGCCATGAGCAGCACCTGAAGATAGCCAAGGACCTCGGAAACAAACGAGAAGAGGCCCGGGCCTACAGCAACCTGGGCAGTGCCTATCACTACCGGAGGAACTTTGACAAGGCCATGTCTTACCACAACTATGTGCTGGAGCTGGCACAGGAGCTGATGGAGAAGGCCATTGAGATGCGGGCCTACGCTGGTCTCGGTCATGCTGCCAGGTGCATGCAGGATTTGGAGCGGGCGAAACAGTATCATGAGCAGCAGCTGGGCATCGCGGAGGACCTCAAGGACCGGGCTGCAGAGGGGCGTGCATCCTCCAATCTAGGTAAGATTCTGGGTTAGTATTATGAGCTGGAAATAGCTGGAGTAACCCACTTTCGTTTATAGGATTCTGTGTGTTTTTATTCAGAAACACCTCCTCACTGTGTGCCCTGTACTTTTCCTTCAGATATGTTCCCTTGGAGCCTGGCTGCTCTAAATCACATGCTCTTTCAGGTTGTCATAGTGCTCTAAGGATTAGAACTCTGAAGTGCTGGAAAAACAAAATACCCCAGCCTTTTTAATCTGTCTAGAGAGAAGAGCAACCAGATTTGTCTAATTAGAGAGAAGGAGAATGAGGATGATATAAAGCTATGTTTGGTTTAAATGAAAGAGAAACCACTAAGAAGTCATCAGTGCAAGAGAATTTCAGAGAATTTTTGCTTACAGGGACTTCTTTTTGGTGAATTAACTTCATGTGTTATATACCAATCTATACTTTTTTGATCACAATTCACAAATAATATTGATAATGTTAGTAGAAATGCAAAATTATTTTGTGATAAATATATTTAAAGAACATAGATTTGCAATCTCTGTTTTGGTATTTTTGGTTGCAGTGAAGACATGTATAATTGGGGGGGTCAGTTTATGTTTATAGATAGTAGTGAAAGACCAAAAGTAATTGGTAACTGGTTACTTTTTAGACATATTATTATTTTGTCTCTGTGTCCAAACAGATGTGGGTACATAATGAATGGAAGGTACAGATGTGATTAGAAGTATAAGCTGAATTCATTCCTCTTTCTGGAGCTGCTTGATTTTATGCCTGCAAGGATTCAGGGTAGGGAGGTGACAAAGAGAAGAAGACTTTATTGGTGTCAGTATGTTCCTCTCAGATACAAGCGGTAGCAGAATATAAATCTCAGCCCCTTTTTCTTATGTAATCTCCCAAACCAAGACAGCCTCGTCTTATGTAATTTCTGCACTACTCCATCCTCCCTTCTACCTCTGTTTATTTTAACCATATTTTTAAATTTTTGCCAGAGAAAATTGCAAATTTATAGAGACCACTCTTCTGATGGTATTAAGACCAGTATGAGAGTCTGACAAGAACTATAGAAATAAGACTTTGGCTTTCCATATTCCTTCAGCACATTTCAAATATTTATTGAATTCTTATTAGTACTTAATCCTTAATAATTGTTTTAAGGGATACAGAAGTTCTTTGATTTCTGAACCAAGTGTAATGGCTTATGTCTATAATTTCATCACTCTGGGAGGCTGAGGCAAGAAGATCACAGTTCAAGCACAGTCTGTGCAATTTACTGACTTATCAAGACCCTATCTCAAAGTAGAAAATAAAAAAGGCTGGGAGTGTGGCTCTGTGTAAAGGGCCTGGGTTCAATCTCCAATACCAGAAAAAAAATGTTCTTGCTATCAAAGAGCTTATAATTTAGTCAGGAAAACAAGACCAATACACAGGACAGCCATGACAATGTTAATGATGTGTTGCTTAGGAATTCCTAGAAGGGAGAGTCTGAGGGCTAGGAGTAGCCTGGAAAGCTTCTTAGCGATTACACCAATTTAGACTGTGAAGCACAGGTAAGATTAGTCAGGAATGAAATTGCACTGATGGCATGTACAAGAAGATATGAGGTGCAGCAGGTTGGCACATCCAAGGGATGGTGCCATGATGAGCTTCAGGAATGTGCTGGAGGGTGATGAAATTTTGTTATGAGTACTATGCAAGAATGTGCTAGTGAACAAGAACTAAAAGTTGTGAAATGTAAAAATGAAAAGATAAAACAGATAGGTATCTGAAGAAGATGAGTCCTGCAGTGGTATACAGGATGGATTAGAAGGCTTGGGACCTACTGCTGAGAAAGTTGTGACTATTAGACTATTCAGTTTTCCCTTGTCATCAAGTGTCAGCTTTGATAAGCTGTACTTTTCAAAAGCTGTGTTAATTTCATCTAAGTTGTTGAATTTTTTGGCCTAAAGTTGTTTATAATACTTCTTTGTCATTCTTTTTTTCTTTGTTATTCTTTTGATGATTGTCTTGGTTACTTTTCTCTCATTGAGACAAAATACCTGACACCCAAAGTGAAGGAAGGAGAGGTTTATTTCTTACAGTTTTGGGGGTTTCAGTCCATACTTAGCTGGTTCCAAGGCAGGGTGACGTGGCTGACGGGGCCGCCCCTCATGGCGGAAAAGAGGGAAAAACCTGCCTTCTTCCTGACCTTACATTGTATGTCAGCTCCACCCCTGAGCAGGTGTAGAACTCACACCACCAATCCCAGCACTAGACAATGAATCAGTCACGAATGCTAGATTCAGCCGCTTCCATGACTACATGAGGTTTGGGGGGCCACCTATATACAAACCATAACAATGATGGTGACAATGATGATGATGGTGGTAGTGATGATGGTGGTGGTGGTGGTGGTGATGTTGATGTGGGGATCTATCTTCCTCATTCCTGATAGTTTTTCAGGTTCAGGTTTCCCAAGACTACCCTCATGCTCAATAATTGACTAGAAGGATTTATAGAACTCACTGAAAGCTACTATATTCATGATGATAAGTTGTTACACTGAAAGGATACAGATTAAAATCATCCAAGGGAGTGGTAAATGGGGCATAGTCAAGGAGAGTTCCAAGTGCATGGCTTCTGATTGACCTCTCCCAGTGGATTTGTGGATAGCATAGACTTCCTCAGAAAAGACATATGACAGCATGCACAGAGTATTGCTAACTGGAGAAGCTCATTTGGGCCTTGGTGGTCAATTTTTATTGGACCTTACTCATGTAGATATAGTTGATCATTTGCTTGTGTGACCTTAGTTTCTAGCTCCTTCAAAAGTTGAGCTAAGGCCACGTGACCCAAAGCCCCCACAATAAATCCCATTGTTAGCATAGACTCTCTGACAAGGGCAAGACTCTCAGACAACCAAAAACACTGTTAGCAGGTCATGGGGAATGATACGGGCTTTGCCATTCTCACAGCCTGGACCTCTCTTTGGGCAAGGTTAATTCTTTACTGCATGAGGGAATTTTTCAGAGATATATGTTGTGTTTTTTTAAGCTCTGGAATTTCTATTTGGATCTTTTTGTTAACATTTCAGTTTTTCTGCTAAGATTTATGTGTTTATTTGTGGCATGTGTTTTTCCCTTTACATAGCTGAATCCAATTATGATAGCCAATTTTAATATATAGATTGTCTTGGAATTTGATCCTACCAATTGTCCTTTTTTTTCTTGGTGATAATAGCTTGGCTGAGACAAATTCACATACAATTAAAGTACATATATACATACAATTAAAGTATATAATTTGGAGGTGGTTTTGAGTGTAGTCACAGAGTTGTATGCTGATCGCCTTTTGTTTTGAATATTAGTCACATTCAGTGTTTCTATGTATGCCCAGTAGTGTGCGATTATATCTGACATTGTGAATGATATTTTATAGAGAAAGCGAATTTGGAAATTATCTTTCTTAATAATTCTGATTTGTCAATGCTGTTTTACTAGGCAATTAACTTGGCTGGATTCAAAATCCAAAATTAGTCTTCCCTGTGGTGGGTGACAACTGAAATCTTTCTTTTGGTCTTTTAGCTTTCAATTGAGTATTTGGATTTGTCTTGCACATGCTTATTTTAAGAGTTAGAGAGACAGAGATGGGTAAAGTTTATACTCAGAATTCAAGGACCCTTACTGTGACTTGTAACCCTCTCTAAGATTACTTTTTCCTCTGGTTCTTCAAAAGGAATGTTCTTCAAACATTCTCTGAGATTGTTTTTCCTCTGTTTTCCTGTCTAAACTTTAGCCTCACCTTGTGGTGCTACTTAGGACCTGACCTTCCTACAACCCTTACCAAAAAAATTATTTTGAAAAAATGTCCTCTAGGGGGAAAAAAGTGTCCTCTGGGTTGGGGGTTTAGCTTAGTGGTAGAGCACATGCTTAGCATGTGCAAGGCCCTGAGTTTAATCCCCAGGGCTCCTACTCTTCTACCCCCATACACACACGAAATGCATAAAAGTATTCCCTGGCATTTGAAAAGCTTTCCCAGTGTCAACACCCTTTCCAGTGGGTTCACGCCTAAGTCTGCTTTTTCTAACCGCTTTGAATGCTCCCTGGTGCCTCCTGGAGGTTTCCTCCCATTCCCACTGGGGTTGAGGTATCTGCTGCAGAATCGGTCTGAAAGAGGAGCTGCTCCCAGTTACTGGAAGCCTAGTTCTTGCTACCCTTTTTTAACCGTTGCAATTCAATGGCACCCCTTGTACCCTGACAGAGATCAACAGTGCTTTCCTCTTGGTGGAGGCAAGAGCTTTTTTTTTTTTATTTTCAACATTTTTAAACGTCCTTCAGAAAATGACTGGCACTCTCCACTAACCTTTCTTAGAAATTCACAGCTCTCTAGGTTACTCTGAAGCACCACTGTCCTGATTTTCTTCCTAGCTACTCTTTCTGCATCATCTTCACTGATGTTTCTTGCTCATTTTAAAAAATGAAAAAAAATTACAGTTATAAAAATGATAATTATTTTTGTGAAAAAATTCTTATAGTACAAAAGTGCATAAAATAGGTAAAAATAACCAAAGGAGAATTTACCCCTCACATTAGTAATTTCACCTGTCTCACTCCTCAGCATTAACTAGTGTTAACAATTTAGTTAGGATCATTCCAGACAGTTTTACTATACACAAATACGTATCAGCACTCATAGATATAAGTATGTTTATGTGTGCCTTCTCTCCCAGCCTTTCCTCTGTGCCGTTATCTAGACATCCTATGTTGCTTTAATGGCCTTTTCCATCCATCACTGGTTGTTAAACATGGGAGTTCTTGTGTTTTGTCCTTGAATCTTTTCTGTTCTTTTTTTTTTAATTTAATTTAATTTAATTTAATTTTTTTATTTTAAAGAGAATAGAACAAAACAGAACAAAACAAAGCAAAAGAAAACAGAACAGAGTCAAACACAATACAGCATTTCAAAACAGAACACTGCAAGCTACACAGGTCTTCAAAACATAACAACAGGAGATTAACAATGGTTACACCAGTGTCTCTTGCTTTCCTCAAAATGGTTGTTCATACATTTACAGACAATAAACTCAAACAAAACAAAGCAATACAAAACCAGATAAAACAAAAGAGCATTACAGGCCTTCAAGTCAGACAACAAGAAACCAGCAATGGTTACTGTAGTGTCCCATTTTTCCAAAAGAGCTGCTCCTATCTTCTCACATATTGCAATCTGTTCTTTCATCTCCCTTTATTGTTTTTCACCTCCAACCTTTTACTACTGTTTCAGTGTACATTGTTTTTCTAAATCTATACTCACTATCTCTCTTTCTTAGCTTAGCATCTTTTCACATTTCCAACTGTCTAGTGGATCATTCATCTGATTCTCACGCTGTCCTGTCAAAGTTAGTGGGTCCAGCTTTCCTAATTCTGTTTATGATAAGCTACCCCTGTGCCTTTCTGTATTAGTTTCCTATTGCTACTATAATAAATTGCCACAAATTTGGTGGCTTAAAACAATTAATTGTATTCTTTTACAGCTGAGGGTGGGGTGGGGTAGATAGTCTAAAATCAGTTTCACTGGGCTAAAGTCAAGATGTTGACATGCTGGTTCATCTCCAGGCCCAAGAGAGGATCTGGGTCTTTGCCTAGTACTAGTCGCCACCTTCTTCTTCCTTCAGAGTGCACCACTCCCTTCACCTTCTCTTCAGCCTGATTCTGTCTGTATCTTACGAATAAAGACTGCTGCCCTTGTATCAGGCCCACCTGGAAAGTCCAGGTATTATCCCTGCCTCAAGGTTCTTAATTTAATTGTACCTGAAAAGTCCCATTGACCAAGTAAAGTGGCATTTACCAGTTCTGGGGATTAGGATGTAGACATATTGCAGGAAGACATTCAGCCATACTGTCTTAACTTAACACTTATTAACAGTTTAGATCTGGAATGTCCCCTAAATGCCTCATGTGTTTAGAAGTGTGACTTTTGGAAGGTAATCGAATCAAGGGGGTGCTGTACTCATCCATTCCACAGATGAATTTGGAGCTGAGTGTTCTCTTGGGAGATGCAGTCTGGTTGAAAGAGGCAGGTCACAGGAGTATAGCCTAGAATGGTGCATCTCCCTCTGCTTCCTGACCACTATGACATAAGCAACATTTCCCCTGCTGTGCCATCTCTCTCTACCATGCTATTTCTGCCTTGGAGCCATGAGACTGTGGACTGTGCCCATGAGCCAAAATAAACCTCTCCTTCTTGAAATTGTTAGTGACAGGTATTGGATCTCGGTGACAAAACAAAGTGACAGCATTCTAAAGTGACAGCACTCTAAAGTCATCATTGATTTTGTTCCTTTTTTCAATTGATTCACACTCTGAGTTGCCAAATAAATATTCTCATGGAGATTCTTTCTCATTGCCCCATCATAGTTGCCCATTCTGTTGCATCTGCTCACTGGTTGGGTTTCCTCACCACCATTTCCTCCCTGTCATGCCTCCTCTATTCCATACATCAATATAGATGGAATTTTTTAAACCTTTTCTCAAGTTATTGATTACCATAGGTTGTACAACACATTATAGTCAAGAGTCCTTACCTTGAAGTGAAGACTGTCATGATTACAGGCACATCCGATTTTCCATTCTTTAGTTCCTCTAATTTTCATACTCTCTACCTAAAATTGGCTCTTCCACTTTTACTAATCTTGCCACATTGGCCATGCTTTCCCAAGCAACCTCTTCCTCTTAGAACTCACATTCCTATCTGTGGTCTAAAGTTTACTCATCATTTTAGGATTATCCCAAATACCATTCACTCCTTGAAACATGTCTTATATAGCAAGATAAGTTATTACCCTTGTCTGAGCCCTAATAACACTTTAAAAGTTTCTCTTGTTCAATTTATATTTCAATCATGTATTATTGTTTACATGTTTTTTCTTTTTAAAGAGAATAACAATAGTTATTATACTGGGCATTATTAACAGTGGGAAGTATGTTCTATCCTGCAGTCTCTATATAGCAAAGTGTAACTCCTTACACAGAGTGTACTCAGTAAGTATTTGTATGGTTAGATTGGATGAGTCAAAGCTTATACCAAGATGTTGTTCTTGGCATGATTTGAAGAATGGTTGTGCCTTTGGAAAGAAATAGGAAAGCTGAGAGGGAAAAGAAGTTTGGGAAAGCAAATGATAAGTTTGATTTTGTGCACTCCAGGTATATATTTCTCTTCTTAATGTACCATGAACAGAACTGGAAACAAGTATTAAGATGACATCCTCATGATATCTATGGGGTCAATAGGAAAACCAGCCCAGGAGGCTGGTAGGCCTACAGAAGAGGTGGAGAGATTCCAGGTGGAGTTCAGGAAAAAGAGAGCTGCAGGATGTGGCTTGTGTGATGTTTATGTCAAAGGAGCCAAGGAAAGTGAGATTAGAGTCACTAGGAAGGTTTTTGGACAATAGAAATGTGCTGTGCATAGCCAAGGATGAAGTGGATAGATTGTGTGGAGGTGGGGAGAGAAAAGAAGCAAAGATGACAAGAAGTGTTTGTCCTTTGGTGGTCAGCATGTATTAATATTTATGATCTACACTTTATTTGTTTTAAAACAAAACACGTGGAAGTGATTTACAGATTTCGTATGAATGATAAGAGCAGCCTAGTTATTTTCTAAGCACTTCTTCCTTGTGAATATAATGTTAATGCAAATTTTGGTTTGGAAAATAGCCACCTTTTCTTTTCTGTTCAAAAAGACTGCCGCTACATGACAGTATTTCTGTAGCCTCTGGTTTTTTGTGGCCTTGTTTGTGGTTCTAATGTAGGCAGTTTGAAATCAAACCTCAGGTGCACTGCAGAGCAGGCCTCTGGACTAACATCCTCATTACAGTTCTCTCGGTCCAGTCATCACAGATCTTCTCATTTACTGGGAACCGAGAGAATTAACCCTCATCTCACCTTGAGGTAAACTGTGGTTAGGAAGGTGAAAAGTGAGACAGTGAGAAGAATGGCTGCCCCCCGCCAACCCCCGATACACACACACATTTAGCTTGCTGTTGTATCCCTGAGAGACACACAAAAGTGGCTCATTTCAGGAGCCTTTTGTCAGACATATCAGTCTGAGGCTTCCTTGTCTCTAGAATAGAATCAAATACTATAAGGGATGGAGAATGTGTCCCCCCAGGGCCCGAGATTAGATATCCAATAATCTACCCATGGAAAATAATCAACAATTTAAAAATAATCATCCCTTTTTAATCAAAAAGTTGTTTTACATCTAGAAAGCAGTTTATTTGGGAAGGAAAAGAAATAAGAATAGTGCGTATCAACTCATAATCTACTTTTTCATTCTTCTCTTCCACCAGTATTTGTGGAACAGCTATGTGCTAGGTACTGTGCTCTTGTAAAGAGTAGAGCTGAAATCATTCCTGGTCCCATGAAGCACACAATTTTTATTCAGCAAGTATATGTTGAAACCTGCTCTGTGCCACATGTTTCTGCTCATTTTCATATTTAATTCTCCTGACAAATTTATGAAGTTGAGACTCTTAATTGATTATATATATGAGAAAATCAAGGGTTAGGTAGGTTTAAAAAAACAGTATTTTTTAATTCCTTGAGCTTTAGGAGACATGTATCATAAAGAGCTCATTAAGATCTCATAAAGAGATTTTCTCTGTGTTTTCAAACCTTCCTTAGAGTCATGTGTTGGAGTAAAAGCAATTGTGGTGGGTATATATAATTCTGATCTAAAGTACAGCAAAATGATACTTACCAGAAATGGTAGCCATCAGTCATTCTAATTCTAGGATTTAATAAAAAACACCTCAAATTCTTTTTATAAAATTACATTTAAAAATTAAATCGTGGCAACCTGAATAAGAAACTCCTGCATTCCCATGGCCAGGTGGAACAATGCTACTTATTATCTATAAAATATATAAATATTAGTTGCATACTATCCCTGAATAGATTTTATGAATTAAGTCATTACTCTGAACACAGATGAAATTTAGTATTCTAAAGAATCTTATAATTTATTATTGTAGAACAAAAAAAGGTCTACAGTATAGTAATCACTAGTTTTTATATTTTTTTTACATTTCAATTTTTCTGTGTTGCTGAGTGCGGTGGCACACACCTGTAATCCCAGCACATGGGAGGCTAAGGCAGAAAGATTGCTGTGAGTTTGAGGCCAGCCTAGGTTACCAAGTAAGTTCAAGGCCAGCCTGTACTACATAGTGAGTGAGATCTTGTCTCAAAAAAACTTCTTTTTTCTATGTTAGTTTTTCTCTAAGCAGAAAGAGGCCTAGCTTTATAGGTAAAAGATTTATAATTTTAGGTGCTAATTTATTTATTAAGTTTTTCTTTAAAAAAATGTCATCAGAATGATATATAAGGCCATATTCAAATTAGCCTCTCAAGATATTCAAAGTTCTATGAAATCCCGCATAGAGGTTCTTGGTATAATATTGTGAATCCATGATATTTGTGTGTTATAGTACATGTCTGTTCTCCCAATAATCCTATGATGTAAACTGTTACTTTCTGTTTTACTGATGAGGATCCAAAGATTAAAGATGTAGAATAAGTAGCAGAGTTGGGACAAGACTTCAGGTCTTGTGTCCCATGTGCATGAATCTTTCCATGAAAGAATATTCTCACTGATATGGTACATCCAGGTGGGAGCCATGCTGGGATTAGCTTTCTAGGGTTAAAAGCACCTTTGCTCCCTCTCTCCCCACCCCTTCCCATGCCTGTCCTCAGGAAGATGAAAGTTAGGACGTGCCATTCGAAGGGGTGCAGACCGCTTGGGGCAGTGGTCCCTGTTTGGCCCAGCACAAGACACCAAGCATTCCTAGAGGAGTATAGCCACTACCAGCAACTCTTTTCCTAAAAAAGTAACTGTCTGTTTATGGCTTAGCCTGAGTTAGGCTCTTTGCTAACACTTCATTTAATTCTCCGGATAGGCATGAAAGTAAAGGCTAAAGTTTTATGTCATAAGCTGCAGTGGCAAGATCCAAACTCAGGACCACTTGCTCTCACAGGTATGATATAGCCTACAGGCTCCCTACAAACCCTGCACATTTCCTATGTACTTAGTTCTGTTTGAGAAGCATAGCTGAGACCAGGCAGACTGTCCAAGTCTATAACGACCCTGATATGGAAAACCAAACCTGACACACCTCTGGTTTTCATCTAAAGTGTGTGTGTGCCTGCGCGTGCACTCTCTCTCTCTCTCTCTCTCTCTCTCTATATATATATATATATATATATGACCCTAAAACAGATTTCTCTTTTTTTTTAAAAGGAAGAATGTCCTTTTCCTGTTAAAAAGGAGAAAGGAGAAATGGAGATGGAGAGAGCATCAACCAAAGCAGATTTCTCTGATCAAGCACCAGAGAACTCACAGAAAATGATTCAGACCCTCATTAAGGTTATGACATGCACATCCTGTACAGGGTCCAACACCTATCAGTGCCTAATAAATAGTAATAATATTTATTTGCTCCTTTAGGTCAAGATTTGTCACCCTGCTTGTCTAGACACTGTTATTTGAAAGGAGCTGTGATTTGCTTACAGATAGAGAGCGTCTGTAAACATGTGAGCAGAGGCAGACAGGGCAGTAAATCTTGGTCAGAGCTGCACTCTGGACTGTTGCAAGAGAGGCTGCAGAACTGTTGCTGGAATAATGAAGTGGATGCCTGCTGCCAGGTCCCAGAGTTGTGTCTCCAGCAGGCAGAGTCTAGCAGTAAATTAGCTTATGTTTCAGCCTGGCAGTTGGCACTTGGTTCATTTGTAGATGCTAATTGTAATCTGATGTTATCAGCAGCAGGTAATTGAAATGGGCTTGATGAATTACTTAATTTCTTTTAATAGCTGAGTCTTCAAGAACTGAATAAAGAAGATAAGGTGATCAGGAAGAAAACACAACAGCTTTATCTTTCTAATTAGTGCTTGGAGGTTTTTTCTTCTTTACACAAATGGTTATGAACATGTGAGGCTGAATAGGTTTATGAGTCAAAAGCCCCCATGGGAGCTTTTCCCATTAGGCAGCCCAGTCCTGAGCATTGATAACACTTCTGTTAGGACCTCTGAAAGGAACATCTGAGGGATCTCTTTGGAGAATATTGATTTTTGAACACGGTTTTGTTTTCTTTGGTGGGCATTACCCGTCACTGTAGTGTTCACCCTGTCTTCAGCTCCGCTCCGGGGGCCCTTTTCTGAGGCCAGTGCTTGCTGGCACCATGCAGTGAGCATGGGAGCCACACATTGTTGTTAGTCATTGGCTCCTGTCACACACACCTGGCACCAGCACCTCTCACACCTGGCTGCCTCTAAGTCCCTCCATCTGCAGCAGTCCTGTGTAGCCCTTTGCTTTCCCAGAGTGGTGAGTGCAGATGTGACCTGAGGTCCTGCCATCTGTCATGAACACTGCCCCCTGGGCCCAGGCCACATGACTACACTGAATTCTAGGGTCTCTCTTCAGGAATCATCTGGCTCTGCTTTTAGTCTCATGATCATTCCATCTGTTTTGGAGGGACTTTGGATGAATTTGGTTTTGACAGATGTTTCAAGGAAATTGAATAACAGCAGAAAATGTAGAGCATTAACTTGGGTCTTTTCTATAAACATTTGGAGATGATATGGGAAATGATTATTAAGATCACCTTTGTGGTTCTCCTCCGCAGAGAATTCTATTTTGAAGACAGCTATCATTAAAGCTAAAGATTCCAAGACCCTAAGCTACCAGCGTGATTGCAGCAGTTAATGCCTTTGATATTTAAAAAAATCCAAAGGCTCAGATAATATGCTATTTCTTGATCCAAGTGATAGTTTCATACTTGCCCTCACTTTGTAAACATTTGTTGAGCTGTATGGATAGGATTTTATACCTCTTTGACTATATTTAATATTTTAATGAAATGAGTTTCTTTTGTAGTGGGAACTAATTCAGGGCCTCACACTTGCCAGGCAGGCGCTGTGCTGCTGAGCTCAATCTCCTGCCCAAAAAGTTTATTTAAAAACACCCTGAGGCAGGATATTATTAGAATGGTATGCACTTTCTTTCTTTTTCTTTCTTTCTTTCTTTCTTTCTTTCTTTCTTTCTTTCTTTCTTTCTTTCTTTCTCTCTCTCTCTCTCTCTCTCTTTCTCTCTCTTTCTTTCTTTCTTTCTTTCTTTCTTTCTTTTTCTTTCTTTCTAATCCCATCCTATTCAACTTCTATGATATAGTTCTTTGGATTCCACATATAAGGGCGATTATACAATATTACTCTTTCAGTGCCTAGCTAATTTCACTGAGCGTAATGTCCCTTAGGTTCATGTTGTCTCAAATTATAGGAGTTTCTTCTTTTTAAAGTCTGCATAGTATTCCATTGTATACACACACCACATTTTCTTTATCCATTAATGGACACTTAGGTTGCTTCTATATCCTAGCTACTATGAATAATGCTGAAATGAACAGGAGGATGCTGATATCTCTTTGACATCCTGATCCCATTCATGCTTGTAGTTTTCACTACCATACAGCATTTCCTCAAACTCAGATCTATCTGGGACCTGACCAAGATCCCCAATCTCCCAAATGAGTGCATGGCAAAGGCTTAAATAAATGAGACAAGTGGTATGATTTTAGAGCTCCAGGAGGGTCAAAACCCTCTAAAAGAGTTCGAGATTCTGGGGGCTGAGGCAAGGAATGTCTCTTGGTGGCCCGAATTTATTTAGTTTTCAAACAAGGAAGGGATTAGAGTGGAAAACGCAGGAAACCGAGCAGGATCTTGGAAGTGGTTCAAGGACTTTTCCAAGTAACAGGCTATGTTAAGTTAGGAGAACTATCTTATGTTAATTTAGGAGAAGTATCTTAGGAGAAAATCTCCTAAGATTGACTTTCACTGCAGGACTGGAATGCCTGCGGCTACAATCTCTATCTTGTTAATTGGGGGTTGGAGTCAGGTGTCCTTAACTGTGGCCTTATCTTGTTCTTTGAGGGATCTCTTTGTTCTTAGGTGGAACATGCCCCAATCAGGCTGCATGTGTGTTCAATTTTCAGTTTTGACGGCTCCCAACACAGATCCTGACTTCTTACTGGATCATCTATCTACTCATTGTCACCTCCATCTATCCCAAATAAGCTTCCATCCGAGTATGATTTCTCATCATGTTTTCCCCATTTTTGAGTATGTCCTCAGTGCACACTCTAGAAACCTCAGAGTTATTCTAAGATCTCCACCTCTTTCCTCATATCTCAGAGTGTAATGATTGATACATTGTGTCAACTTGAAAAGTTTAGATGTTTAACTAAACAACTCAGCCAGGAGCCAGGGTCCTTGCTTTGTAAACATCCTCATCCTGTGCAAGGAGAGGGCACAGAGATGGTGTGAGGGCTACACCCACCCTAGGGGGCAGTAGCCTGCTTACAATATAAAGGAGGAAAAGAGGCTTGCTCTTCCTCCCTTCTGCTCTTGCTGCTTTTGCTGTCTTCTGCCGCCTTGAATTGTTGCCCCTGTGCCATGCCCCCCTGCCTTGGATCCAGCTGATAATGGACTGAAACCTCCACAAACTGTGAGCTAAATAAACCTTTTCTTCCTTAATTTTGGGTGTCAGGTATTTTGTCTCAGCAACAAGAGAAAAAGTAACCAAGACAAGGTAGTTGGTCAAAAGTCCTGAGATGTTGAACTCCAAAGGCCAGTTCTGCTCTTATCTGCAGGGCTGTTTGCTGGGCTCCCATCATCTCTCGCATGAGCCATTGCAATGGCTTCCTCCACCCTGCTCTTCCAGCTTCTCCTTTGGTTAGTTTTCCACCTGGTTTCCATAGTAACCCTCTTGAAACTTCAACTGCTTAACCTCATTGTATCATTTCTGTGTTCAGAACTCTGCAGGGGTTTCCCAATGCCTTCAGGATGATGTCCAAAATCTTTACCCTGCTATGTACATTCTTTAACAACCTTCAGCATCTAAAAAGTACCTCTTGAGTATCTGTGTTCCAGAAACTCTGCCAGTGCTTGTTAGGTGAACACAATAGGCACTTGAAATGCTTAAATGAAAAGTACTTAGTGATTTGAGAAAGCATTACATGGAGTATCATTTAAATTGGGAAGAGTTGGGCAGAGAGCTCTTCACTGAGTTACTGAACTCAATTTGTCTTACTGATGTCAATTTCTACCATTTCTACCTCCCCAAACCGCTGGCTTCATTCACTTTTCTGTGGCTTTCCCTGTGCATTTTTTCTGCCCCAAATGTCTTTCTCCTCTGTGAGATTGTAAAATATTACTGGTTCTTTTGTACTTTGATCAAATGTCATATTACTCTCAAGTCTTTCAGACTCTTCCAGAAGATTTAATGTCATCTTTGTTCCCTGATCATTTTGGCTCTTGTTAAGTATAATTATTTACCAACTAGATCATAAATTCCAAGAACTGGTACATGTCCTTAGTACCACATGGTTAGTCCACAGTGGGTATGTGACATTTAGTTTTTTTTGTTGCTATAAGAAAACCCCACAGACTAGGTAAGTCATCAACCACAGAACTTTATTTGGTCCACAGTTTTGTAGGTTGGAAAGTTCAAGATCAAGGGGGCCACATCTGGTGAGGGCCTTCTTGCTGTATCATAACATGGCAGAGAGGAAGCAAACATATGCAAGACAGAGAAAGGGCAAGAGCAGGAAAGAGGACAACATGCACACAAACTCACTTTATAATAAACCCAAGCCAGTGATAATGTCATTAATCTACTTATGAACTACTCACCTCTTAACGGTTCCACTTGCAATACATTCACAGTTGCAATTAAATTTCAAAATGAGTTTTGGAGGAAGTATTCAAACCAAAACAGTATACCAAACTTGTGTCTTGAATGAATGAAGAACGAAGTGAGCTAAGAAATGTGGTAAATGCTAGGCATTAATAACTGGAGAACAAAGTACAAATAATTACTTACCTCTGTTCTATTTATTGTGCTCATGCATTTGTGCCTTACTACTGTCATTCAATGCAGACATCACTCCTGCTGCTTATAATCGCAGAGCCAAGGAAGACTAGTTCTCGGAGCAATGGCAATTTTTTTTCCACTTTTGTCGTTCCTTGACATTGCCACTGGTGTAAACAATCTCTAAAATTCCTTCCTAGTTTAAAAAACTGGTATTCTATGTTTTTTCCATGGTAAGACCTTATCTTTGAAGCTGGAACTTGATTCCTAAAACTTTTAAAATGAACTAAAAATATAATGAGCTTGAGAAATAGACCAGCAGGCAGTGATTAGATTTTATGATTCATTTTAATTTTATTTCTTTAGTTAGTAGTAATACTGAATTGAATATTTTTCCTTCTTTTATATGGTCCCTTTCCCTGTAGCTATGTAAGACAGTCTGATTAGCCAGCTATCTAAATAATATATTAACCTTTTGGGTCTTCACCCATGAAGTTTACAAAGCATGGCTAAAATGAAACCCGTTGTGTGGGTTTGAAGAGCCCTAATATTTATGACTTTTGGACAAGAAAATCACTAGGATATCACACTGTTTCTTCTTTTAAGTACATGAACTTAATAGTCTACTCTCCTCTGTATTTAACATCTTACCTTAGGAAACTGATGCTGCCTTCACTTTTCAAGGTATTCAAATAATAGGTTCCATGGAGACTATAAGAAAAGGCCTTTGTAATGTCTTCAGTGCACCTTTGAAGTGGCTTAGAATAGAAGAAATGATACCCCCAGTGTGTTAACACTATACTTGGTGTATCTTCTTATGCAGTGTTCATTATTTCATTTTAAAATTCAAAAAGGTAGGGTCTATTATTTTCATTTAGAAAGGGAGAAGTCAAAGAACAGAGTTTAAATTGTCAGGGGTCCCAAAGCAAGTGTGTACAGAGCTGGGGCTTGAGCCCAGAGCTGTCTAAATCCAGAGTTGGTGCTTTGCGATGTTATTGCACCTCTGTAAAGAAAATGGCTAAATGGTTTTAGAAAAAAGGTAAAGCTCTGTCATTTCTAAGGAACTAGGACAGTGGTAGCGAGCCTATGGCTGTTTGTTATAATTCAAAGCTCTGAAAGGTTCCCCATTATTGGACTAAAACAATGTGATGTTGTAACTGGAAAAACTGGAAAGTGAGCGGTTCTCCTTACCACGGCTTCTTGTCATTCATCCATCCCCGTTTCTTTCTGGGTGTGCATGAGATCACGTACAGCCCAAGAGCAGGATACAAATGTGGCTGCTTCTGTGCCTCCACCCCAAGTCCTCCTCCTCCAGCATGAAATCCACAAAAGACTGAAGTGTTTCAGACTCTCTTCAGCACAATTAGTAATTTCATGGTGACTTCGAAAAGAAGCTTTTCACTGAGAACCATTTTCTGCATGTTGTTCCAGAAATTCCTCTTAAGACTCTCTCTCTCTCTGACACAGCACAAAATACATTTGTTGAATTGGATTAAAGCCAGAATGCAACTTTTAGTTGGTGCTGCTGACTCAGCCTGTCCCCATTTGACTTTCAAACAGCTTTGTTAGCTCCTCAATACAGGCTCTCAGTTTTCAATGGATCTCAAAAAGTGGTCCTTTCTGCCCTTCTATTCAAGAGTTAAGTGACTCTGGGAAGTGAATGCTTTCATTTTCTAGTAAAAATTGCATGGGTGCCATTTAAAATGTTTCCAAGAGCAATTAAAAAGTGAAGTAAATGCTTTGTTGTTATATGTCCAATGTGCCTGTAAAGCAGGCCCTCATCAGAATAGCCCCAGTGGCAAAAAAGCAATGCGTGTGTTCTCAAGCCAGACCGTAAGAGTTGGCCACTTATTTGAAACAACAGCGATTCTGTAATTGCATTTCCCTTATTCAAATGGAAGGTCCCACCAAATCCATTATCTAATACCAAATAAGACAAAGACAGCTTATAACATGGCCCAGCTGTTGGAGTGCTCTGGAGGGAGATATAATATGCTCCGTGACTCAGTAAGCAGAAGGTAATGGACTAAAAGTTATCAACCCCTTCACAACAAGGAGATCTGGAGTTTAACCAGGAATTTCAGACTGTCAACCTTAGTAAAACAGATGGTATCCTCTAGTTCATGGCACCATCAGGCAAGCTGGCATGTCTGCCTTGACAACTCGTAGTGCTTCTTAAATGCCTGACGGAGAAAGACATCTTCTTTGTCATCAGTGAAGAACGCATACCACTCTGTGACAAAGGGCATAAGAAGCACCTATGTGCTCAGTCCTTTACTGAACATTTTTATGATCCTTCTCCTCTGAGGCTGTAGCATTCTGCATAAGCATCCTGTTAAGCTGTTCTGTTTTCTTCTCCTAGTAGCAAAGAAGCTACGTGAATCAGGTGCCGATTTTTCTTCCTTGTGATCACAAAGAAGTCCCTTCCCAAATGGCTTGCCAATGTATGGGCTTGTACCGTGTGTTACCAGTGGGGTGCCCACATAGTTTATTACTAGGACAGCCTCAGGAACTATTAGGAGATAGAGTCTCCCTTCATGTAATGCATTTGTGAAGAATGCAAGTACTGAAATCAGACAGCCTGGCTTTGGAATGCAGCTATTGCCACTTGACTGACTTTGTAACTTTGGAGAAAATGCTTAGCTGCTCTGTGCCTCGATTTCTTCACCTGTAAGATAAGGATAACCATAGTACCTGTCTCACAAGATGGCCATGAGAACTGAGTAAGTTAAAACCCATGGTTCCTAGAACAGTGCCTAACACATGTTAAATCCACACGAACATCATCATGATTTTGTATCGTGTATGGGGAAAGTATCTCATCTAACACAAAACTGAGACACTAAAAGAAATGTGAGAAATTACTGGAATACATCACATTTTTACTCTTTCTAATATTATGATCCACTGACAGTTGAAGGTGTATTGGGGCCAGCAGTACAAGTTGTTATTTGATGTCTTTATCTGTTGCTGACACATTCTTCATTGTTACTGGCTGACATCTTTCTGACGAGAAATGTTTCAAATGAAGGAGATCCATAAACAAATCTAAATCAAAGCATTGAACAAGGGAAACTCATCTCAGATGCTGACTCAGCCCCCAGTGTTGAGAGACCATTGGAAGAAGGGTGTTGTCCTGAGTGTCATACAGAGACATTCAGGCGGGGGCTACAATGTCTGTGGTGCAGAGATGGCTGGACAGAAATTAAACATCTAGCCGCCAGAAGATAAGCTTTGGGCCTCACCTTCGCGTGACCTTGGGAAAGGTACTTCACTTTCCAGGGCCATAGTTTTCTGATTTAAAAATAAAAAATGCAATAATACCCAGGCTTGGTGGCATGTGCCTGTAAATCTCAATTACTCAGGAGGCTGAGACATGAGGACCGCAAGTTTGAAGGCAATTTAGTAAGACTCTGCTCAAAATAAAAAATGAAAAGGACCAGGCATATAACTTAGTGATGAAGCACTTGCCTAGCATATGTAAAGCACTAGGTTCAATCCCCAGTACTGCCAGTAAATATATAAATAGGAATAGTAATGTAGTATTTGATTTTACTAACCAAGATTTTTGTTATACTCGAGAATGTGACTATAAAAATGCTTTAATGACTAAAGAATCACATTAACATGACTTCACTGAGTATACCTAGAAGTTAGTGTGGTTTCTTGTTTCATTTCTTTAGGAGGATGCTTTACTGTGAGGTGACAGCAAGGAATAGACAGCGTGACTTCAAAGTGAGGCAAACCTGGACTCAACCCTTTGCACCCACTCCAGAGGTTCTATTCTTAACTGCATTTTACATCTTACAAAATGAGAATCTTTTTGGCTGAGAATCTCAGGAAGCCAGGGATTTCCCAGGTGTAAGCGTGAAGGTAGTTTGAAACCTCCCAGGTACACCTTCAAGTTCTCTCAAAACAAAGCTCTGAGACCACCGGGTAGAGTGTCAAAAATCTGGATTTGCCATTGTAAACATTTGGTAAAAACTTTCTGCGAAAAGCTAAAATTGCTGTTCTATGGTCAATCCTTACCAAAGGCTGCATTTTAACACTTTAACAACTCGTAGCTGTTCCCCTTTGCACGGCCTCAGGTTCCGTCCTAATGTCAGAGGTGTGTCATGAGGAGATACCACTGTCTGAGGGAGCTTTCTCAGACCCAAGTCAGCACTCTTCAGCACCTGCCCACCACTCTGTGCCTACATGTTGGGGCATACTCTTCACACTTCCTTGTGTGGTTTGCCTGCTTGTCTGTCTCCCTTTTAATGCCTCAAGCCCTGGGGAAGCTGCCAGCTCTCAATCTGATGCTTCTGTACTCACAGTGTTTAGCTTTTGGCCTGCTCATTTCTGATACACATGAATTGGTGAGTAGTGGTTAGCACATAGAGAACACTCAGTAAATGGTACTCCCGTTATGCACAGATTTGCATCTTATAAAATAAGCTTACAGAGGTCTCCACTCATCTCAATTAGCTGATGCTTAAATGCAGCCTGGGATAGGTGCAAAGGGTGTGATTCATGTAAGGATCACATAAGACCATGGGTGTGAGGCACAGTGCCCAGCATACAGTACTGACTCAGAAAGGAGTGATCAATGGTCACTAAACACTTCTTTTCCTTCACTCCCCTTCTTCTTTCTCCAAGAGATGTCGAGGCTCTGAGAAAGGTAAAGTAATTTCTCTTTGTACAAACTTGAAGATTGCTGACCTAGACAGATGATTGGATCTTATTCCCTTTGTGCTGTGCAATTCACTAGAAATTTCTCCATAGGCTGGTGAAAAAATAACTTTCTTTCCTTATATGGTTTTTAACTTTTACTGAGAGCTTTATTTTTTTTTTTCTGTTTTAACATTTTAGACCTTCTATGTGATCTTGGAAATACTTTGTTTTCTTCTAAATATGTTTGTAATAATTGTAGTAGCATGGTGTGCTCAGAGAACAGATGCCTGACTTGGAGTCCCTCTCTGCCATGGGTGCTCCCAACATCATCACTCCGTTTGCCCTCACTCATGGTGCACCTTGAAAAGAGCAGTCAGACTACACGATGGTCACATAACAGCAGTCTTGTCTAAGAAATGTGTTCAGCCATGTCCGCGTGCTAATTACTCCTTAGGGGATATCTTGGTACCAATGCTGTCCAAAACAATGTTATTTTAATCAAGAAGAAAGAATAGTTGGAATCAATAATGGTGTCTTGGAATGATTGCTAACAATGGTACATCTGGCTTTTTGGTTCTCTTTTTGAAAAAATATTTCAATGATGCGTCTGCTTTGGCCTTTTCTGACTCTGAGCATTGACCCACAGAGATGGTCCTGTCATTTGTCCATTTTTTGTCCATTTATCTACTTACTCATCTTTCTAGCATCCCACCATCCATCAATCCATCATATACTTTCCCCACACTCACTTGGCTAGAGTCATCACATTGCAAAACAAAGCTCGTTAGGTCTAGAGTCAAGAGATATAGGTTTTAGTCCCAGCACTACGACTGACTCAGTTTTCACAGGGGAGAAGTGACTTGCTCATGGCACATGTAATGCAGAACTCTTTCTCCCTCTGGTGTTTATGATACTTCCCAACTAAAGATATGACCAGTGCCTAGGTGCCGTGGTTGGAGAACACTTCACACTCCTTAAGCATTATGAAAATGTACAGATGGCTCAGTCGCATGTACATTTAGATACTTTAATTTATGTCAACATTCAGGCTTCCTTCAAAAAACTCATTTTGTTCTGGGGACTCTCATAGTAATGGTTTTCGTGAATGACATTGTACCCATTGGATCATTTTTGGCCCATCTGATAGTTCCCTGGATGTTACATTTTCATTCTGTGAAACCATTAGCAATGGTGGATAAGGCATGTCAGAAAAGTCCAGCCATGATTTTTCTTCTTTGTCTTTCCTTTGTTCTGTTTTTATGGCTTCAGTAACAGGAGTTTTATTGCAGCATTTTGTGTCCTCAGCTCTTTTGCTGAGGCTCTGCATAATTTATGATCTAGATTCCAAAATGTTAGTGAATTGCTCCACCAGAAATAATGGAATGTGACAGCAATGGATTCCATATTCTTGGCCCAAATATTTGTGTCTGTGGTTTACAAGTCATTTCAGAGCATGATTGCTACATTGCTCAAGCTGTTACCGAGAATGAATTCTGACAAAAGAAGAGAATTTTGGTAATTATAAAAACACAAAATGGGTCTGTGTAACAGTATTCTGATTATGTGCAGCAGAAGGAAGAGCATATCTCCTCCCAGTCCTTTCCCCTCCCACACACATCTTTACCCTTCCATTCTAGGCAGAATTGCTGTATTAAATTTGCAATTTAGAATTCAGAGTACTGTATTTGTTATGTGAGAGATACATGTGATCCAGCAACCCAACATTTATTGGGCATTTGTCCCGCCTGAATGAAGCAGGTGTCTGCCCTCACAATATGCCCTTGGAGGCATTACTTTCTGGAAAGTTTTACTTCCCAGGGGAGAATGTCTGGTGAGATAGTGAATATAAAACCTCACAGAAACCCAGATGCACCAAAAGGTGCATAATCTGTTTAATTTCTTTTTCTTGAAATGCATTTTTATAAGCTCACCTCTCAACGATAGCAAAAAGATTTGGAAGTAGAACCTACTTAAAATGCAAAAAATCACTTAAATGACAAAAAAATCGAAATTATTTCAGAAGTACTGAAAAACCTGTTTTGGTGTAATAAACGAATCTTTGCCCTTATGTTGATGTGGCTTTGGTTGATGAGTCACAAGAGGCTTAGCGGCTGTGGAATTAACTGTATGAAGGCCCTGGGAGGCTTGTTTTGGTATTAAATTGTCCTTCATAGGGCAAAAATAAGACAAAAATCATCTGACCAAATTCCTAGACTCCGCATGAAAAGAATGCTGTGTCTTGATTCTTGTAATAGAGTGAAGACACAAGCAAAACTAAGAGTGGAGAGAAGCTCACTTCTCCAGTTGGAAGGATGTTCCTCCATTTCTAGCAACAAGATCCTTCATTCTCTTTGTAAAATTATTAATGAGTCATCTCCACAGCCAATATGAACTTTTACTCTATGATCATTCCACCCAGATCATAGAAAGGATTATAAAGCAGAATACTTACATATGTATGTATCTGCTGTCCTACGATATCCCGTCAGTGAGATGTAATGAAAAAATGCCTGCACTTTAGGGTCGCTTACCTATTCATTCATTTAATACCAACTATGTCTCAGGCACTATTCTAGGCATTAAGAATCAAACAAATAAATATTATGAAGGCAAATAACGTTGCTTAAGAAGATGGAAAAAGATAGGAAGTAGATGGAGAGGAAGGAGGGAGTTGGTTGAGGCTAGGATCTTTTAGGGCACATGACCAAAGAAGGTCCCTGTGAAGAGGTGACGTTTGTGCAGATGTCTGAGTGAGGCAGAGGGTAAGTTGCACTTGGTTTGAACTCTGGCATCATCGTTTACTCACTGTTGGGCCTCCCTAAGTCTGTTTTATCATCTGTTAAAATGTAGCTAATAAGCCTTCTTGCACAAATGTGCTTGATGTCTATTGATATCACTCTTTTTTCCTCTCTTTCTTCCTCTGTTTTTTCTTCTTCTCCATTTAAAAATTAAGTATAGCTTTATATTCTTGGACCACGCTGGTTAAACTAGAGTTTACGATACTTATAATAACCGTATTTTTCAAGGAAAAAGTCAAGCTTTGAGAATCTCATCTGACAAAAAAATACTTATTTCTGATCTATGGATTTATTTATATAAATAAATACCCAAGAGTTATGATAAGCACTCATAGTTAGTGGTACATGTAATTAATCTTTGCTTTTATTAAAAAGGAATTGGTCATTCTGGAAAGTGCAAGTCCATGGATAGGGTCACAGTGTTAAATGTCCACAGTCCTGTGCAGCTCTTTTTGGAAACCTAGAAGTCAGTTTTAACAGAGAGCTTGACTTGGAACTGTTCATGGGACAGGGAGTGGCATGGGTGTTGACTTAAGTGGGAAGTGACAGGAAAGTTATGGAGTCAAAGTCTCTAAGGTGATGTGTCCCAGAGGCTATGATTTGAGTGAGATTGATGTGGACAGCGTGTCTTCAGTGCATGGTAACATTAAAAGCCTCTTTAAAGGAAAAGTCCATTGGGATCTTATTAGTGCTAGAGAGATTCAGAGGCACCTCAGCCTTGAGGCATTGTCTGTTTTATTTCAGTTTCCTCTCCAGGGTGATGCAGCATACAGCTCTGTCCTAAAGACTTCTGGCTGGCGGGCCCTGAATCCAGAGTGTTCAAGTCATCATGGTGACACTCTATACTTACTTGCACAGTACTTTTACGAGTCACTTCATGTTATCCCCAACCACCTTGCTTAAAGTCAGGACAGACCCTCTAGACCCAATGGGTAAAGAAGGTTTGTATCCAAGGCAGGATATTCCATGCAGCCAGGACCATGCATAGGCCCCATTCATGAGCCAGTATCTTTTCTGGCTACCTTCCAGGGGAGCACCTTCCTCACCATGGAAATAGCTGGCGTGTGGCCTATCTTCCTATACAGATCATCTGGGTGGTAAGAATTGGCATTATGATCCTGGACTGTTATGTGAGTTAAGGAGGAAAGAAAGAGAAAGCTTTGATTTGGCTGGAGCCAAAGAGCACTGTGCAGGGAGAGATGACACCAGGAGGAGAAAGAGACTATCCTTGTAATGTTGTTAAGATCACACGTTTCAGAGTTCAAGAAGGATTATAGAGATTTTGATGCTTACAAGACAAAAACAAAATGAGACAGAATCTTGGCTCAAAGAAGTTAAGGGATTTAAGGCAACTGGTCCATGACTGGGCAATGTGCAGGCCTGGCATTTCCACCGACCTGAAAAATGGGTTTCTATAGTGTTTTCCTTCTTCTTATCGGGCTTATTTACCTTTGTCTCCCTCTGACAGTAGCAGGGAGAAGTCTCTTTTACTTTTGACAGTTTTATATTTCAAAACTGTTCTAGTGCTGGTGGTTCCTAAAAGCAGTCCTGACTAATATTCCTTGAATCCAAGTGTGAGGTCATGATTCAGGCCAATTCAGGCAGTTCTGTCTTCCTTGTGGTGGGCCCACTTTTCTTACTGTCACCTCTTGAGCTGCTCATGTAGTCCAGCAAGAACACCCAGCAGGCACTCAAGTACAGCCTTGTTTATTTTCTATTGTCCCCACATATCCCCCTGTGTTGTTCTTATATCTTTCCATATCTGCCCTCCCATCTAGCATGTGAGCTTCTGGAAAGTCTTCTGCCAGATCTTTTGAGTCTGCATTGCATTCCTGAGCCCTACTTGTGATCCACAGAAAACACCACTTAAATATTTTTGTTTTGGTGGCTTCTGTACACTCTGTCACCCTCAGGCCCTTCAACTCTACCTTGTTTAATGCAACCCCAAACTCAATATGAAAGCAGTTGCTCTATAATTCTAATAGTTAATAGACAGGAAAATTTGGAAAGTCATGATTCCTGTCCATATTTCTCTTTTCAAGTATCTGTATCTTGAAAACCAGTAGTCATTGTTATTCTCAGTTCATTTGAACTGTCCTATATTCTTTGTTCATATCTTTGAGTTCAGTTCAACAGTATTGATTTTCTTTTAATGGAACAGAAGCCACCTCCAATCTCTCCTGTATATTGAGTTATATGCTGGTGTTTGGAGAGGCAACGCCGCCTAGTGATTCAAAGCTCAGGCTGTGGAGTTGATGGGAACAGGACACAGAGCCTGTCACATCCTGCCTGTGGGGTTATCTGTGGGTAGGTTGTTTGGCTTTGATAAAGCTCAGGATTTTCCCAAACTATTAAAGCCAGTGCTACCCTGACCAAATCAGCATCATTACAGTTCTAAACAGTAACATACTGCTGAATTGTTTTCAGCCCTGATCATCCATGCAGATGAGGAGGGATAGGCTACTGCCAGAGTAGGCAACATGAGGGTGATGCTGGGTGGGAGGAAAGAGATGGAATCTTATGATTTCAATGCTCTTATTTTGTTAGTTATTAAAGCTTCCTTTGCATAAATACTTGTAAACATTTAATGTTTTTTAAAAAAATCATGGAGGAAAGAAATTTATTGAAGCATTTGAAGATTTTGGGATCTCATTTCCCAAGAGTCTAGCAGTACATCCTTTTACCCATATTAAACATTCATAAAAACAAAGTGTTCTAACAGCTTTGACAATATCTTGAGATTATAATGACTTCTGTGTCAGACATTTGTTTGCTTCAGACTGTGCTGCTTGGTACCACTATTCATTCCACAGAATTAATTACACTTATCAGAAAGTGTAAAATGGAGTGTGGTGGTTTTAAAATATGTCCACAAGTTCTTTGACACTTTTTCTTTCAAACAGTAGTGCCTAGCTCCCCTTCCCTTGGCTGTGGGCCAGCCTTGGTGACTGCTGGCTAACCAGCAGAATACAGCAGAAGCAATGAAGTGACTTGTAAGCCGAGGTGTATTAGTTACTTTCTCATTGCTGGAACAAAATACCCAACACCTACAATTTAAGGAAGAGAGGTTTATTTTGCCTCATCATTTTTAAAGGATTTAGTCCATAGTTGACTGGTTACAAACCAGAAATGGCAGGATGGAAGGAAACAGCAGAGAAAAGCTGTTTAACCCATGGTAGTCAGGAAGCAGAGAGAAAATGGTGGAACCAGGGAGAGCTATAAGCCCTTTTGTATCACTGCACCTCAGTAAGCTGCCTCTTCCAAACAGACTTCACCTCATAGCCACCAAGTCAGGTAGAAACTCATAAGTGGATTAATCTACTGATGAGTATAGGGCCCCAAAATCCAATCTAGTCACCTTCCAAACACATGAGGCTTTTGAGGGATGCTTTAAATCTAAACCATAACACAAGGTCACAACAAGGGTACCACTTCTGCTTGGCCTATTTCCTCACAGGTCACTCACTCTGGAGTCATGAAGATGCTCAAAACCAACCTCTCTGTGGAGGACCCACTGGTACTTCTCTTCCAAACCAAGAGGGCCTCTGTCTTGGTTACTTTTTTCTCATTGTTGAGACAACATACCTGATGCTCAACATGAAGAAAGGAAAGGTTTCTTTCTTACAGTTCTTGGAGGTTTCAGTCCATACTCAGCTGGCTCCAAGGCAGGGTGGCATGGCTGAGGGGGCAGCTCTTCATGGCGGCCGGTAAGTGGCAAGAGCAAAGGGCAAAAGAGGGGAAACAAACACACCTTCTTCCCTCCCTCATATTGTATGCCAGCTCCACCCCTGGACGGATGCAGCACTCACACCACTAATCCCAGCACTAGACAATGAACCAATCACAAATGCTAGATTCAGCTGCCTCCATGACTACCTGAGGCTTGGGGAGCCACCAAGACACAAACCATAACAACCTGTAAGAGAACTACTTAGAGTATTTGTGGTTCCTACAGGAATGGAAGTCACAGTCTTCAGACACATGTGATTATACAGTGAACTTGCTGGTCCAGCCCTGTACCTTCCTAAGAGGGAGAAAAAGAAAGGTTGTTAATAGAGAACTACCACTCCTAATTGGCAAGTCAAGGATGCTTGAATTTCCTGTGAAGCAGTAGAGAAGGTGGCTTGAGACACCTCTCCAGAGCCTTCTTATGAGGGCTGCCACTGGGTAAGGAACCCCAGAAGCAGAAAGCTGTGTAACTCTTAAGATCACATCTGAGAAAATGTTCTCCCATCAGAGAATTGTGCAATAGTTGGATCTCCTCACAGCAGCCCCAAAGATCTTAATCAAGACCCACAGTGGGGCTGTCATTTGAATATTTGGCACAAAGACAGCATCAGTAGCCATTTGGGGGCAAAAAAGCTAGCAACAGCCAAGAAAATACTGGTTAATTAAGAGCCACTTGTCTCTGTGTTTTTCATAATTACACCAGGGTCTCCTTTTCCCAACTTCTTCTGCAGGACATGTTCCTACTTCTGTCCAAACATGAGGTCAGCTCCCAATCTCTGTGCCTGCCACAGA